>VYZS01067698.1:0-21270 GCA_013400695.1 Neodrepanis coruscans | reverse complement strand
GGCGGCGGCGGCCGGGGCGGGACGGCGGCCGGGAGGGGTCAAGATTGTTGCGCGTGCGCGCGCGCGCGGCGGCGGGAAGGCGGTGGAGGGCGGGGCTGGGTTCGGCGTAATTAGAGGTTAATTAGCGAAGGGAGAGGGAAGGTGTTTTGAAGGGAAGGGAGCAAGCGACGCGCTCTTGGGTTAGGTGGTGGCACTGGCTTTCCGAGGCGGTGCGGGGAAGAGTTCGGTCCGTGCTCACAGAATCCCACGGCCCCGGTGAGGTCCCAGCAATGACAGAACGCGGGATGAGCGAGGCTGGAAAAGACCTCTGGGGTCGTCGAGTCCAAACTTATGACCGAGCACCACCAGACCGTGTCTCAGTGCCACGTCCAGTCTTTCCTTAAACACTCCCAAGGCCGCTGACCCCACCGCCTCCCTGGGCAGCGCTTTCCAGTGTCTGATCCCCCTGTGAGGGGAGAATTCCCTCCTCATGTCCAACCCAAGCCTCCCCCGATGCAGCTTCACACTGTCTTCAGTCCTGCCGCTGGTTTCCAAGGAGAAGAGCCCGATCCCTCCTGCCAGGGGATTGCAGGGGGTGAGAAGAAGAAACCCTGAGCCTCCCCCAGGACAAACACCCTCAGCATCCTCAGCCCCCCGTCAGTGCTGCCCTCCAGACCCAAGTGTTCTCAGGACCTTTGAGCCCCGGAATTGGTCATGAGCGTTCCCCTCAGAGTTTTGAAGACCTGAAGTTTCCCCCCGAAACAAAGTAATTGTTTGGTTGTTTGGTTTTTTTTTTTTTTGGTGGAAACTAGAACTGAAGTGTTTGGCTCCCCAGGGAACAAACAGCCCCGTTGGGCTCTCCACCCTTAACCCTTTTCCTCTGAACCCTTTGGGAAGCAGGATATCGTGCAGCTATTGCTTGAACACGTTTTTCAAATTACACGTTTTGGCTTTTTTTTTTTTCCTTTCCCCTGTATTCGTGTCTATTTCTGCGTTTTACATNTCTCAGAAATAAATTGTATTAACAGCATGTAAATTATTTTAGCTGTGCTGCAACAGGACTTTGAGGAGCAGCGTTACAAAGCAGCCCCCGCTGTGTCAGGAGGGGAAAGGTGCTCCCCCCTCAGGACGCTTTCTCCATCATTACCTCAGGAAATGAAAGGTAATGATGGATATTACACAGGGATCTCCCTCTTCATTTCCCTGATAAAGTACAAGAGGCTCTTTGAAGGTGTTCAAAAGACAGGCAGACACACGGAACTGCAGCAGGAACCTGCCGTTACTTCTGAAGAGTTGACTTCAGAGCCCGATTCAACCGGCCAGAAGCTGTAACGGGTTATTATTAGCTTTGTCAGCTCCAGCTCCCTTATCTGCAAAGCCTCCCAAGCCTCCATCCCTACTCCTATTCAATCAACACAGTGTGCTGTGAGTGCTCTGGGGCTGTGGCCTCCTCTCAGGCTGCAATTCGACATCATCCCCATGTCAGCCCCAGTTTCCAGGAGGTTTCATGACCCCCATCCCCTGCTCTTCTTCTCCCTTGAGGGTAAAACCCCCCTGAACCCCCTGTGGCTCTGCCTCACATCTGCTCCAGCTCCCAGGTCCCCCTGCCATCCGTGGGCTCTGTGCTGACAGTGGCTGCAGCTGGAGGACTGGAGACACAAGGAGCATCTGTCTGTCTGTCTGTGGAAGGGTGAAGGAGCCCCTTTTTCCCTCAGAAATGTTGCAATACGGATGTGACTGTTTTTAAAATGGCACCAGGGGAAAAGCAAAAAGGGGTTTGTTGTATTTCTGGTGAGTTCTGTTCTGTTTGGGAACTGCTTGCAAGAACAAACATCAGGGATCTCAGAAATGTTAACATTTTCAGTGTTTCCAGTTATATACACAGGTTTTGGAGGTGTGGGAGTTACAAAACAAAATTTGGGCTCTTAGGTGTGGCTGACTTTATGGAACAGGTAACTCACAGCACAAAATCAACAAGAAAAGAACCAAAAATGATACACTTGATTTAGGCAGCAAAAGGTCTCTTCTTGTTTTATCCAAAACAAAGCGTTTGTTAAACCAATAGAGTTATTGCACCAACCTCTCATTTAATCTTCTAGGATCATAAAAATTTCAATTTCTCTGTGAGCCTGTTCCAGCCATACACAGCACTTGGGATTTCTCTGTTTGTAAAACAGAGCCCATCTCTCTTTGAAATTGCTTTGGCTCCTGAGTTGCCATCCAAGCAATCTGTTCCTCAGCAGTCAAACAAGCACAAATTTTATAGTCAGTGAAATAATGTTACTTTTTAAAAGGTTACAGAAAACATTTTCTAGACATTTACTCATTTTTTTTCCTAGGCAATAAAAGAGGAGCAATGATTCATATTACTTCTCTATTCTAGTTATTTCAATAAAATTGTTAACAAGGTTTGGACGTGACCTTTGCATTCTAAAGCAAAATTTGATCTTTACACAGTTTTCTACTAAACGAGGCACACAAGTATTATATGTTAGGTGCTGAAAATAATGGAAGCTATGACAAGAGGCATGACTAAAAAGCCTGTCTGTAGAGACTTTATGAAGGAAAAAAGAAACCTAGTGATACATTTGTGTAAAATAATGAACAGTACAGAACAGGCCAGGCCAAGCGTTCCCATTTCTTCTTTATTGCTGATAAAGGAAAGGAGAGAGCTTTTGAAATTGGAAATTCTCATTTCGTTCAGGTTTGGAAAGTGAAATGGAAACATAACCATTCAAAGCTCACAGGAAGAAATACCTCCAGCTTTGCTGCCAGTTGATCACAGAGCAGCATAGGAAAGCAGCAAGTATCTAAAACCCACTAAAACTGCCCACTAAAACTGTGACAGGATAAAAAAAAAAGTAGGTAAACAACTTCCTGTTTAGGTTATAAACTCACCACTGCCTGGGGGGTGATGACTGGGAAAAGTTCCCTGAGGCCTTATATCACCATAAGAGTCTGTTAGAGAGGATTGAATACAGTGCTGGTGGATATTAAAGACAAAGTCTTGACAAGGTCTGACACTTTATAGGGTCCTGAATATACTTTCTTTAACTAAACATTTCTTTCCTACTCATTTCTTTCTGCAGGAACATCAGCTTCAACTGGTCCCTGATTTAGCCAGAACTCTCCCCATTGAGCCAGAAAAATGGTCCTGCCTCAAGAAACAGATTCTGGGTTTTCTCTCACTGTAAGTTGTGTTGCACAAACCCCAGTGGAGCCCTGGGATCCTGCATGGTCTGTCTGTGGCACACTTATGATTTCCTGAAATCACAGCTCCTCACTCCCAATTTGAATGCTGAAAAAAAAAAAAACTGAGGAGCAAAGAGATTAAAATGAATAGCTGAAGACAGAGATCTCACAAACCCAGTGAAGTCACTCACTGTTCTACACAGATGAAATCTGACCCCATCTCAGTCAGCTTGGGGCTGGGGAGGGCAGGGAAGCAGTCCTAGGAGAACAAGTAGGGAATGACCATGCAATTGTGAAATCTGTGAAGACTTTCTCCACCTACAGCTTTCTGAACAACTGTATCCCTGAGAGTTCAGAACAGTCATAAGTGACTTTTTGGGTGCCCTAAAATATTCTCAACCCAAGACTGGTGAAAGGGATCCATATGAACATTTATTCCTGTCCCAGTGAAACTGCTGTCCCACAGCTGTCACCAAAAGAGCAGGACTGCAGGGTGGCCATGCACCATAACTTAATTTTTAATACAGAGCCAGTAAGGAAAGTGATAAACTGGGTGGGAGACAGCAGTCTTCTCAAAGCTGAGGTGGGAATGCAAAATGAGCTCCCTCAAGACCTGAGATCCACGGTAAATTCCATTAATTTCTGGTCCTAGAGCAGTGAGACTGCTTTTTCAATCTTGCCTCCTACAAGATAATTAAATACATATTTTTTCAGAGATAGCCACCAGAAAAACCCACTCCGTGCACTCACATCTTCCCCCGGAGATACAGTGAGCAACACGAGAGATGTGAATCACTTAGTGCTACACTGGAAAGAGCTCAGATGCCGCTAGAACTATTCCGGGGTATATAGAGTACATATGGGGTCCCTGCAGAGTCTTGTTTATTCTCCTGCTCTGCAGTGTCTGTGAAACAAGGAGGCTCATGAGCGCTGCCCGATGTCACGCCTGAGGCGTGTCTGGGGTGCTGACAGTGTTGCCCCACTGCTGGAATGTCAGAGCACGGCTGTGAGAGAATCCTCCAGCTTCTCCTGCAGTGGGAGCTGCTGGCTCACACCACGCTGCTGCTCGGGCACAAGTACTGAAACGCGGCCCCATCAAGGAGGCGCTTTCCTTGAAAACAAAAACCACCTCCAACTGTCAAAGTATAGAAGGTGCAATCCTGGTCTCAGATGTTAATCTGGTTTCAAACAGAGCAACTGAGTGGATAATCAATACCCCGACAGTTTCTGTTTTTCAGTGACATTCAGAAAAACTGCATCTCCTGGTGTTTTGAGCAGGGTAATGCCATTACTGAGCACAATGCTGCTAATCTCTTCTCCACTCCTTCCGCTGAAGGGGAAAACATCAAAGCTTTAACATTTGCGCCTCCTACCTGGTATCTATCTGCTGTCTCTCTCTCTCCTCCACCCCCTGTTCCCTGGTCCATTTTGAGCTGAAATCCCTGCCTTATCACATTCAGCAGTTGTCTGTTGATTGCAAGAATTAAAAGAACTTGGAGCTGTGTCTCAGCTTGTACAACTGCATTTCTAAATGTCTGCAAGTCTCTGGCAAGCAGAACTTGGTGCAATATAATACCTCGGAGTGACTTGGCATATTCATCAATCTCGGGGGTCCCTGAACAGACCCAGAGTAGCACAGTTTGCATGAAGAGACACAGTCAAGCTGCCTCCAGCCTTCAGAGTTCCACTGTTTTCAGAGAGGTTTTGTGGACTGTAAAGTAGGATGATAATCAGGATTGAAGTCACATCCCCATGCTTCCTTCTAACAAGTCTTGACTTGTTTCTACAGTCCTCTCTGATATTATACTGCTGGAAAGTCCCAGCCAAAATCATTTCCTTGTCACACAGTGGGGCTGCACCTGTTTGTTAATGCCAAAAGGCATCTATCTCATATTATTAGCACTATGTCCCAGGAATAGAAGGAATGAGCTCTGTATAGCACTGTGCTAACTAGGAAACTCAAGAAGTCCTGGATGTTATAAAAGCACTCCAGACATCCAAGTGCCAGTTTATTAATCCAGCAGGTTGGGCTACCCCAATGCCTGCAGTACAACCGAGATAATGATTTTAAAACGAAGCAGACTCTCAAAAGAGTTCACACCCTTGCAACTCTGGATTGAAAACATCAAATCTGCACTGTGTTACAGCCACTGCAACAACAATGTTATATCAAATTCTGTTTAGGAACCTCATTTTTAACTTGCTTTCATATATCAGCAGTTGTCTCAATAAGGAACTGAAGAATTTTTGCCACAGAACTGTTATTTGCATGGGCATAGGGCAAGGAGTGCATGTGAGGAAGGAGATTATTCATTTATTTCTCCTAAAATCATGCAAGGTACCAGAAACATCAGAATACACAGGGGCGTGACCAGACCTGATGAGAACATTGTAACAAATGGGAAATTTGTGCTGAGAAACAGAATGCAGCTGCTCATTCAAGTGTGGAATGGCCCCATAAGGATCCAAGGGAAATCCGTGACTTGAAACAGAACTGGAAGAGACAAAACAGTAACGAGTGCACTGCTGGGAACAAGGAGATTCTACTCCAGCCCTTCCATTTGAGAGGACCCCCCTGTGGCTGGTGCTATGACCATTAGTGCTTGTTAATGATGAGTCTCAACAAGAGCTCAGACTTGTGATTTGTCTTTAATAGTGAAGAAGTAGGTTAAAAATTCCAGGGGGAGACACATAGGAGCATCTAAAGAAAAAGAGGCTACTAACATGCACATAAGAACTGACATCTTTTGGGGTGTCCTGTGGTGAAGAATCACTTTTAAGATACAGTTCCCTCAAAAACAAATTACCCTTATGCCCCCTGGCTCCAAAATCTGTGAAGTGCCAGTAGGGTAGAAAAACCTGTTGAACTTTTAAACCACTTGATGAATTTCAACAAAATTCATCAGAGGGGTCAAGGTCTCCATGATGTCGCGTTTGAAAAGTTTTGTGCAAGAACCCAGCAGGTTGAGTTGTGTGAGCTGCCACATCATTAGACCAGAGAGACAGGCAGCAGGTATAAGGCCAGAGGAAACCTGGTCATCCTCGTTCTCTGGCCCACTGAACTTCTTACAAACATATTTCCTATGAGTTGCAACTCACCCTTCCACAAGAAGCAGTTTAAATGCTTCCCAGGGAAGACTCCAGCCTCTGAGCCACTTTCAGACCCTTGAATACAAGTGCATGGAGGAAGAATTTTGCTCAGAAGAAAATAAAAATAAATGTCTCCACTAATAGTTGATGCAGTGTGGATCACAGATTACTGAAGACATGACCTGATCATGAAAGCCATGACAGGAGATTGCATTCTAGCTTCCTAATCTGGTTGTGATGGCTGTTCTGCCTGAGGAGATCGTCTCTGTGCTGCTCCTAAATTTATTTTTTGTCCTGCTGATTGCCAGGGTATGTATACCATGAGGTAAATTTGTTCTGCAGCCAGGGTGTCCCATCCCTCTCTTCAGGCTTTTCACTGACGCTGCATCCCAGAGCTTGTCCTCTTCCAAAGTGGTTTCAGCAGAGGAAGCTCCTTCCTTGCACATTTTAGCAATCATCAGGGAGGGAGGCACAAGACAACAACAAAAACTGGCTGAAAATTGCTTATTTTTAATTAGCTTCTTTGGAACAGAAAACAACAGTGTTGATATTTCTCCAGAATCATTCTTGTCCAAACAACTCAGAAATGCTTATGAGAAGTGGAGCAAAGCCTGTAGTCATCCTGCAGTCAATACTCATGCTCCACACTGAAAGCTGTACATGCTGCTGAAAAATTCCAGGCCCTGTCACCATTAAAAACCCTCCCACACCTGGATTCACAAATCATTTGAGAGTCTGGAATAAACATTTACCTCTGAGAATTCCAAATTTGCTTTTCTCTGAGTATTTAACAGCACTTTCCAAGTAAAGTCTGCCTTCTCAATACACAACTAATGACAACACAATTACTGTAAGATGTGTTCAATGACAATGCTTTCTGCTGCAGCAGCACTGTTCAGCTGGCACAAAGGACATGTTTTACAAGCCTCTGGGTGCTGCACTTGTCCTGTCTCACAGAAGAGGAAAGCAAGGCTCAGCAGTTTAAGATCAGCTCAACTAGGATTTGACAAAGCTGGAAAAAGAACTAGCTGAAAAGAGCTATGCTTTCTATCCACAAGGAAATACAATATAAATGCTGTCAAAGTGCAAGAAGTAGCAATAAAAGTTTGCCTGAACATAGGGTACCAGGAACACTAAGAAGTGAGCACTGCCCCTGTGTTGCTGGTCTGGTGGCAGAGCTGTTTGCTCAGTCATCTCAGTGGGGCTGGGGACTGCAACTTCTTCCAAAAATGCCACTGGATCCAAGAATGGGGGACCAGCCACAGTGTGAAGTATTCCTTGGCCTGTGTGTAAATGAAAGGGGTAAGGGAGTGACTGCTGTGCTCACAACAAGGATGGGGAGGGCAGAAACGTGCCAGGCAGCACAAGAAATAGTCGTGAGGTTTACTCAGAGAGAGACGATTTATGAGGCACCAGGTTGCTGGGAAAAGGCAAGTTTGGACATGATGATAGTGGTCTCCTGTCACGTGTGTCCCTGTGTCCTAGAGAACAGGGCCACAGGCATGGTCATTCTGAGAATATACCCAGAGCTGCACGAAGGAGGCAACACCCACAGAGTGAAAAACTCCGTGTGATTGATGCAAGCTGTGGGGAAACTATTGCCTCAATTGTTTTCACCTGTGAGGGCTTGAACAATGCTGCAAAGTGCTGCTGCTTTCACCCGTGCAAAAACAGCCCTTGGTGAGTCAGAACATGGAAAAAGCTCCTCTGACAACGAAACAAAGACCCTGGTCTCCTGCCATAGTGTAGAGGCAGCCACTGTGTTTGGAAAAGAGCAGTTCCCATTATGCCTTCCAGTATACAGAGTGATTGCTCAGAAACCTGACATTTCTGCAGAACTTTGTTACCTCCTTCAGCCCTTTTGTTCCCTGCAAAACTTCCTTCCAAAGACACTTGCTTCCCAACAGGCACGTTACTTTCACATGTTCAAAGTACTTGCAGGGCCTTTTCACCACTTTCTACTTAAATGCTTTAATCAGTTGGTTTTTCTTCTTCTGCTCTTCTACCCAGTACACACTGGGAATGACAAACTTGGATATCACATGGCACTCTGGGCAGGACTTGATGATGGGTTTCTTGAACTGCTTGGTGCATCTCCACTGTCAGATGCAGGACAAAGCTGTACGTGTGTGTGGTTGCACTTGGAAAGGATCCCCAAAACCTCCTCTCTGAGGCTGATGGTTTCTCACTCACCACTTCCATGCAGATGCTTCACACCTTGTTCTGACTGGCCTGGAAGGCAAAGGCCTTCTCCATGTCATGCTTAAAGATCACCATGCACATCATACCATGAGCCTTCCTCTGTTCTTGGTCAAAAGGGTGAAGCACTTGCAACCCACATATCTCACACATGTCCCCATGAAGGTACAGGCAGTGCTCTCCTTTCTTAAATATGTTATCACAGAGGTGTTACTCTCATTCCTGTTTGGCTTGGCCTCAGCTGGCAACAGGCTCATCCTGAGGCTGGCTGGAATTGGGCATTGGCTCTACTGGACATTGGGAAAATTTCTGGCAGATTCTCACAGAAACCCCCCTCTACTATCAGAGCCTGGCCACACAAACCCAGTAGTGCTCAGTGCTCATTGTGCTGCATTGCTGAGCCCTGGCCCCTGACCTGTGGCTGTTGGACACAGGAAGTTCAGGGCACAACAGCAAGAACAGAGCCCCACAAAGAGGGACAAAAAAATTACTTGGTTTAGTCTGGAGGGAGTGGAAGATGGGCTTGATAATACCCTTCAAATATGTAAAAGTGTGGTATAGAAGATAATAAACTTTTATCTGTTCTGCCAGGAGACAAAAAGTCATAGGTTACAGTAAAGGAGATTTTTTGGGTAGACATTAGGAAGGTTTCACATTAGACTGTGCAGGAAGCAGATGAAACCTCCATCACAGGAGCCTTGGAACAGGTGAGACACCCTACAATCAAGAGTGTTTTAGCCAAAGAAATTCCATCTCTCTTACATTTATTTCCTTTGATCTTTTCTTGTACTATTCTTATAGTATGCACATGATGAAAATGCCCCAGAATACACAGATCTGTGAGCAGTGCTTTAATAGCTTTGTCTCCGGGAGAGAAGTTCTTGCCAGGCCATTCTAGAGCTCCCCGGGTTGCAGTGAGATTAGATCATGTCCTTTTAATGACATAATTGGAAAAAACAGGATTCTAAACAAACTATTGGGCATTAACAACCCAACTCTCACTGATTTTACATGAAGCCAATTGGAATTTCACACAACAGACTGCAGTGCCAGGCAGACCGTACAAAGACCGATGAACCCGGTGCTTTAGTAGAACATCTTTGCCACTGTAGCAATCTCCTGTTACTGCACTCCTCGAGGCAACAGACAGTTTCAATCAGTTCTTGCCATGCTCGTTTTGCTATCTTAGCTTTACTTAATTGGTTACTGCAGGGTTGTCTCGGAGAGTTGAGATCTGCACTTTGAAACCACTGGATTCTGATATCCAACCTAAGAAAGAGAAATGGGATTTCACACAGCAAAATTGTCAGTAACAACACTGGACTAAAAATGCTGAACCACTGCATAAATGCATTAGCTGGGGTCCACAGCCATCGGCTGAGCTCAACCTTGGAGATTGGCTCCCAGCAACCAAAGCCCCAAATTATTATTTAATAATCATGTCTGAATTCTTCTCTGAAGTCTACTGCCACTGCAAAAGGCAAGTCAAACTTTACTCTGGCCTCGTCACCTGGGTTTGCTGGCCCTGTGTGTACACTCACCAAGCCCTCAGGTTTGACTGCCCCCTCCCCAGTTTTCATATGCAGATCTCTTGCTGATTCCTCTTTTGAAGGTTTTTGTTTCTCGTGCTCATATCTTGGCTGACAGGAGTGCAGCCATGCTGTGTGCTGATTGCAGCTGGCAGGTGGATTAGAGCCCATTCAGATGGCTGTGAAATGCCTCTGCGAGACAGAAATGGCAGAACAATGGATTATTTCACCATGAAGAGCCCAGAAACTGATGCAGACAGTCACGTTGAGGAGACAAGCTGAGGAGCATGCAGACATAAAGCAATTTTTGCTTCTGCAAGCCCCAAGAGATCTTCCCAGCTCAAAGTCTTGGAGATCTGCTGCCAGCTCCCTTCCTCCTCACCTAAGCTGGTTGATTTCTCCAAGGTACAGGATGTTCTCAAATTTTTCCAAAATATGTGGGAGCTACAGTTGCCAAGTAACAAAACCTCATCACTCTTTTCCTGAAATGTGTAATTCCTCATTTCTGTGTTTCGTGGAATGGACAGATGAAGCTGTGATTTAGGGCAATTATCCAGGATCAGGATTATTTATACTCCAGTTTTGCCCCTGAATAAATCTATTGGATACAAAGTTCAAGGTGAGGAAGTGCCCTTTTGTCGCTTGCCTTCAAAAACAAAACTGGGAATGCATTTCATGATTCACTGAACTGACTCAGTGACCAGTGTAATGAGATTTCATTAAGAATACAGTGATGTTGAAGCCAGGAAGAGGCAGCCTGGCATTTTTTCAAGAGGTGTCCTTCCCCCTCACAAACTGAAAAGCATTCATATGGTTGATCTCAAGCAAGGTCAGAAAAAAGCTGATAGATCCCACTCCTTCACAGGAATTATGAACAAAATTCAGCTCATTGTGGTATTTGTGGAACTAAAGGAGGTTCACAGAAGGATGAATAAGATGATGAGGGATGAAGAATCTGCCTTGGGAGATGTGACTTCAGCTAAGAGAGGAGAAAACTGGAAAAGTTCAGCATGAAGATTTACAAGATGAAGGTGGCCCTGGGTAACCTGTAGTTTAGCTGCTGTTCAGGAAGTCCCATAATACTGGGACCAGCAGGCATTTGCTGAATCTAAAAGAATATTTGTTTTAACAGACAGTGCTCTTTTACATTGTGGGGAGTGAACTTCTGGAACTGGCTGCCACAGGAGGCTGTGGAAACAGGCAGAATTGTCAGAATCAGGGAGAAATTAGACAAAAAACAAACAAAAAGTCAAGACATGAGGGGAATGGACTACTAAATTGGCCAAGCAAGTGTGCTTTCCCTAAATAGTATATTTTACTACCTTGATCTACAACAGAATACTGGACATGATAGATCCAGGTTTGCTGTTATTTCTTACTTGTCTCTAGTTTGATAGAGGCTCTGTTCTTCCTGCACATGGCAAAATTAATTCCCCTTTTGTTGTGACTTATCCTGGTCCAAATAGAGTCAACAATCTACCTCAGGTTCCGTAAAGAACTGCATGAGCCTCTAAATTTCATCCAGGGGCTTTATCCTCTCCTGAATATCTTGAAATCTTGTTCTGTGTTCTACTTTCCTTCTCCCTTCCATGCAGCAGCAAGAAGAACCTCGTAGCTGAGATCTTTGTGAATCTTGAAGGCGAACAGTATCTGAAAGTTTGTGACACATTAGCAGTTTCAACAGTGACAACTCCATGCCTGTGCCTTCAATAAGCTAGTTATAAACAAGAGAGATTCTGTCCTAATGTTCCCAGTCTTTGCTACCACCCTGGAGAGGACTGGACTAATGAAGATCTCCTCTTGTGAGCTGCATGAGGTATCTGCACTACTCCTTCTGCACTGATTACCCTGAGCAGAACTTAGACCAGAAAATAAGTGTTCTTTGCTGGCTATAAATCATGAGTCACACTAAGGTATTGCTAATAGCAGCAGAAAAATGTTTTCCTCCCCCAGCCTCATCCAGCCCCTTGTACACACACCACTTTGGCAAAGGGTGCTGGGGTGTCTGGATGGAAAATTAAATAGAGGTTGTGTTGTCTGAAGATAAATTGGTACCTCCCTTGGTGTTGGTGGCTTTGTCTTTTTCTGGCTTTGTCTTTTAACTTACAAAACACTGAGACTAGAGATAAGGATGTGCTTTAAAACCCTAGCCTTCGTCCCCTCCCAGGCCCTCCTGAACAAATCCCATCTCTGAAATGAGCTCAGAGGGAAGATAAATGTTCTGGCAGTAATATGCAATATTATTTTTGGCACTCAAAGAATCTCAAGCTAGATAAGGGAAAACTGAAAGGAATACAAAGCTCTGGGTTTTTTTAAATGCAAGAGGCCAAATTCTGCTCACCCATACGAACCCAGAAGCCTTTCTTTTTTTCCAGGATTATTGCAGTAATTCCTGGTTTTCACCAGACTACCTGATCCTGGGGCCTCAGTTAAAATCCAGCACATTCAGAGACCCTGGTGAAATCACATAATAACAGAGCTGAAAGACAAAGGCATGCAAAGACATCATCAACTCCCCAGCTCCTGCCCAAAGACTAATTTGGTTTCGGACCATGTTAGCTGTAACAATGATAAGATTAACACCTGATTTCGAGGAAAAGGCTGAGCTGTCTGTGACCTCCTTCAGCAGAACAGAACGTGCTCCAGCCTCTCTGGCACATTAGCATATGTTAGGGGAACAGCTTCTTTCCTGGACTAGTGTATTTCCCTGCAGAGCCTTTGTGCAAAGCTCAGAGCAATGTTTCTGCCAACACATTTGTGGGTATATTGAATAAAACATGTGTCATTCGATATTGTTTGCTTGGGCTACCATGGATAATGGGAGAGGGCACCTGTTACTGCAGGGCAGAGAGCCATGAGGGGCTGGATCTGGCCTTTATAGGAGCAGGATGAAGCACAGGCAAATGCAGGAGTGTGTCATATCTTTGATTCTGACTGAGCCCTGACCAAAGGACCCAGCTCACCCTGCATGGATCCGAGTGCCAGCTGTATTTATTGCCTTAAGACAAGTGAAAAAAAAAGCTCAAACTTTCGCTCTCTGTACATTTATTACCTGGTTACAGATGAGTACACTTTGGAAATCAAATGGAGAGGGATTTTCGGAGCAAGCTAAGTGTTTTAGAGTCAACATTTCTAGTGCTCAGAAAGGCTTCTGTGTCCAAAGCACAGCCTGTGCTCTGCAAATTTCCGTGTGCTTTGTCAAGCCTGGAAGTTTGATGAAAGACTCTTGAAGTCTTGAGAGCTCTCAGAGCAGCCTGTCGTAGGGAACAAGTTATTGAAGCTGCTGGTTTTAAACTATGAAAGTGCCACATCTCAGCAGTTCTTGTATTTGAGTGGCATGAGGAATGGCTGCATGGAATAGCTAGAGGCATCCTCACCTGTGTTGTTTCCTCAAAGTCAATAATTTGCTAGGGGTCATTTGGCAACTAAGAACTGTTCAGTGGTACATTTCATAATACTTGTATGATATGACCAGAAGGAGTGTGCTAGCATAAGAAAGATGATGTTTCTAAGGGAACTCAGAATATCCCTCCTACAAACTGTGAAACATCTTCAGGTCAATTCAGTGAAGCAGCGTTTTGAGAAGGTTGTCAGCAGAAATCAGGAAGAGCCCTAGAGGAAATTCATTTGGCCACCAGACCAGCTTTAATGAAACACTCGTTCAATATCATTTCTGTAACCATGTTTCTAAATCTATAATGAAATAACTTATCCCTCTCAGCTCTTGTGCCAGTGACAGGAGTTGTTCCATTCCCCATCAGTAACACCAGGGCCAGCCCTGCAGAGAGGAGCCCAGTCTGGCAGGCATTCACTGATGCATCTTTGGCAGGGAGCAGGCAGTGGGAAGATGACTCCAAGATTATCGGTAACTTCCAAAGGATCTACCCTTGACACCCATAGAGCAGGTTCATACCCTGTCCTGAGCTCTAAATAGTTCTAGAGCTCAAAATACTGCTGGTCTTCAGTTTCATGGAGCTGATCATGGCAGTAAGGCCATCTTTAGAAGAGAAGTAGTATTTGGGGACCCTTGATCTCCAGCAGATTTCTGTTTCATAGAGACAAATTAATTCCTGTCTTCTATGCAGTCACAACAGTCAATATTATACTATTTATTTGCTCTGATCACCCTTTGGTAAGAAGCTTTGCTTCCTTGCTCTCCATCTTCTCTTGTTCTGTTTGGCACTGGACACTAAGGCCACTTTGCCTCAATAGAGGCATCATGGTTTTCCACAGGGACATGTATACACAACCAGGAACTGGTTTCCTTGCTTGGAAGGGTGTAACTTTTTCCAATGGCAAGATAAAAACAGCGAGCTCACAAATCTATCAGAGAAGCTGCACAAGTGTATTAAACAGAGCAAACAAGAACTTCGCTGTTACACTTCAAGTAAATGGTTTCTCCTTCTCAGTTTGCTCCAGCATAAAAATCCCTCTGCCCTGTAAATGCCACTGACAGTATTTATTTGTAAAGATCTTGGTTCTCTTTATTTATTTATCCATATTTAGTTTAAAAGTCTGGACTCAAAATTAAACAGTCATTCATAATGTCATTATCTGCCTTGCTCCACAGTCAGATATCGTGTGTGGTGTCACAGGACAAAACCTTTGGCAAGGGCTCTAGAAGAGCAATTTAGCTCCTCATCCATCTTGGCTGGCAGCATGATTGGCTTCCAAGCTTGCACTGCTAAATTTCTTATTTTACTCTGACATATATTATTGAGTGTTAAATTATTTTCTGAAGTGTTTATTGGTAATAGTTGAATTCTTTCCACCCATTTAAGCTGCTTTTGGAATATAAACATTTCCTTGTATCTGGGAGCTTGATGGAAAGGCAGGGAAAGTTCCTCAGGGGGATGAATTGTAGAAATGACCAGCTCATTAAGTATGGACAGAATTTACGAGTGCTGTGGAGAATGTTCTCCTCTTTTCATCAGAATGAAACAGCAAACTCCCACTGCCATTCCACAGCACTCACACGAGGAAGGTTAGTTTGTGTCTTGGTTCTACCATCATGTCTTATGCCGTTAGGAAGCAGACCACCCTTTCACTGGAACATCAATGACTTCCTGACAGGATCTTTGTAGATCTTGAAGTTCCCTGAAAAGAAAGACAGGTTGTGGTCTTCAGGATTGGGTGCTGGAGAGCTTGTTAGAAGAATCATGCCCATGCTTCCAAGTGTGGAGCGTGGTCTGCAGCCCCAGCTTGGCATTGATGTCTCTCAGGAAGGAGCCAGAAACTATTTGCCTGTGCCTATTTAGGAAAATGAAGCAGAGGATCAGTGAGCAGAAATAAATAGACAGATTAAAATCTAGAGTGGCAGTTGCAAGCTGAGCTGGAGAAAAAAGGCCAGAGGCAGGTCAAGCTGGGGAGGAGGCAGGAGAGCCAGATTTTCAAATAAACCCTTTGGCAATTGATCTCTTGAAGACCCAGATGTGCCAGCCCAGGAGCCTGATCCAGGCTGGTGTACTCAGTACTGCAGGTCCTCTTACCTCTTGTCCTTGCTCCAATGAAGACCTACAAATCAAAGTTTCCTTTTCTTTTTATTTTTAATGAGGGGGTCTGTTGAGTTTCTTTCCTGCATCTGAGAGTTTCTTTCCAATCTGATGATCACTGACTTTTAGAGACAACACCAGTGACTGTCTGCGGAGATCACAGTAGCAATCAAGGCTCCTTTGATGGCAGAGCTAAAAATACGCTCCCCAGCTGACAGAGCCTTTGAGAGGAGAACTTACAGTTTGGTTTGAAAGAAAACATCTTCCTTTGTCTCCATGTCTTCTTCTGCCAGGGGACACCACATCTGTGACAACCTTGCAGGCAGGTTTACATCTATTGTCTGAACTGCAGCACCCGTGTACAGACCCATACAACCAGCCTCAGCAAGAGGAAAGCTGTAAACCCCCTGAGTGCCTTGGAACATGATGTCATTGGTGGTTTTGCCTCTCTGGTCATGTTGGCACCTCTCAAGTTATTGCAAGGAAGGAGCCATATCTTAGGGTCTGGAGCAGATTGCCTTTGCCAGTCCCTCGGGTTCAGTTTCAGTGCTCTTAATCAGCTTCCCCAGCTCTTTCCTTTCCTCTCTTCTCTGCCTGCTCTCCTCCCTGCTAAATCCAGGGCACTGGCTCAAAACCCCTGGCTTAATGAGATATTCCCAAAGCCCTGCTTCGGCACTTGTAAAGGAGACGGTGGTAAGTAGTGCCACTGCCACCTCCTGGGCTTTCGGAGGACTAGAGCTCATCTCATCCCATGGATTGCAAATGAAGATTCATGCAAATGCTGGGCAAGAGATCACGGATTGCCCAGCTTCAACCCGCGATCCCTTCCCAGGCCGACAGAGTGACGGCACTAATCAGCCAGCGTTTGCATTTCTCCCTTCCCCTGAAGGCATTAGCTAAAGATGGATCATTAAGGCTTTTGGGTAGGCGACAGGAGACCTACAGATGAACAATCACACACAATAACAATTCCACATTTGTAATGTGTAATATGTCAGGGGGTAAAAGGTTGAGCAACCAACTTTGGCAACTGGAAATAGCGAAAAGGTCATATTTTTCTGGCTAAATGAAAGCCTTCCCTGTGTGTTATTTTTCTCATGCATCTGCGTGCATAATTTGAGCGCAGAGAAAGGAAAAATTCATTTATTTGGTCAGACAGAAATGCACCAGATTTATTATTTTAAGAGATACAGGGGGTATTTCCATGTGGCTGTGGTAGCTACAGTTGGCAGCACAATATTCTGTCAAAAAAAAAAAAAATTACCCAAGAATGTCTCTGGGCTCAGTCCTGGAGGTGGATGTCCCACCCCTAAACCTCTGTGGGCAGTGATCCATTGCCAGGAGTCTGTTTGATGCTCCCATTTAGGGTGTTGGCCCTGAAGATGTATGACCTCCCTCTAACTGACCCTTCAGTGTGGATGCTTTCTGGCTTGTCCTGGCAACGGAAGAACATAAGGAAGCCATTCCGATAGTTCTTGTTCATCCATCCATAGAGCAGGGGGTTGACAAATGTAGAGCACATGGCCCCAACATGGAAGACAGTGTACAGCAGTTTGTACTCATGAAAGATGAGAACCAGATCAAGATCAATGGCAAGCTGGAATATGTGGAAGGGGAGCCAACACACTGCAAATACCACAACTACCATCACTAGCATTTTGGTGGTCTTCCTCCTCCGGCACTGGTTTTCATTCCTAGAGGTGGGACTGATGTGGTTTTTCAGCTTGAACCAGATCCTGGTGTAGGCATAACAAATAATTGTAAGAGGAAGGACATACTGCAGGAGCAGCATGGACAGACTGTAGATGGTGGCATCTCTGTTGTTACCAGAGGGCCATTTTTCCGAGCAAACAGCCATTTTGAGGTTGATGGATGGGATTTCCTCATATCGGTACTCTCTGAAGATGGCCAGAGGGCCTGCTAGGACAGCTGCAGCCAGCCACATGACAGCTATGATGGTGAAGCTGAGCCTCCTGGAAATCCTGCTGTCCAGATGGTAAACGATACAGCGATACCTGTCCAGGGCAATCACAGTTAGGGTGAGAGTGGACACGTGGACACTCAGAGCTTGAGCATAAGGGACCAGGTGACAAAGGACAGCTCCAAACTTCCACTCGTCCAGCAGGGTGTACACCAGAGTGAAGGGCAGACAGAGTGTGTCCACCATGAGGTCTGCCACGGCCAAGTTGGCTATGAAGAAGTTGGTGACAGTCCTCATGGTCTTGTACTTCACTATGATGTAGATGACCAGGGAGTTGCCGATGAACCCCAGGAGAATGATGAGGGAGTAGGCAGCAATCAGGACAACCTGGACTCCCAGGATCTTGGTGCTGTCCATCATAACACTGTGAGACCCAGAGAGATCCTGGGTAGGAGTGACAAAGTCCTTGGCATGCCAGCCCTGTGGCAGCTTCTCATCTAATGCTGTCATCTCCAAGCTGACAGTGCTGTTGGCTCCCTCAAATGGTCCCATGCCTGGCCGGACACTTTTCCTCAGGAGTAGAAGGAGGTCTGGAACACAGACACAGCAGAAGTGAGAGCACAGGAGACAGCAAGGCATGTGCAAGAACTGAGACTCAAAGGGCATATCCCACATGGCATTTTGGGCTAAAAAGCAGCAGCAGTGGCATCCTCCCTCCTTCTCCATTAACCCCATCCTTCTTCACACTGAATGACTCTTCTGTTCTCTTACACCTCCTGTCAGAGTCTATGCCCAGCTGAATTCCAGTTCCCTGAGGAAAGGTCGGGGAGAAATGTAACTTTTCACAACAGTTTCTGAGATTGTATTTGTTTGAATTGGACAGGGAAAAACTCCTCAATCAGCCAGAGCCAAACTGGAAGGTCCTGAAAAGATCCCCTCCATGGAGTCCCTTTGCTCTTCTTCAGGTCAGGCTTTGCAGAACAGGGAAATGGCTTCAAACAAGCCAAAAATTTGGAACCTCTTGGGGCTGACAGAAAAACTCAGTGATGGTGTCACTCATCTTTGGTGAGGTTTGCTTGTCTACAAAAATGTCCTGAGTTCTAAATCCATAAGAACTAGGAAAGGAGAAAAACAACAAGGCACTCTCAAATTCTTCACCATCTCCCCATAACAATTTATTTCCAGATTCTGCAGCAGGTTTTTTCAGTTTCTTATTTCTCACCTCTCCAGGTGAAAATACCTGTCCCCCTATCTCTGCATGAGCCTCTGACACTGCTGCTGATAGTGATGTTACCATCCAATCAACCCAGTACTGCCTGCTCTTCATCTCTGGTAATATGGGTAGCATGACTAATACCATTTTATGAGCCACTCTCTGACCAAATGTGTCACACTCCCTGACCCTCATTATCAGGTCTCAAGCTGCTGTGAACCAACTAGACAAATCAGTTTTCTTCTTCTTTCCCCTGCCAGTCTCAAGGTTCCCAGGCACTAGGCAATTATTCACTTCCTTGCTGGCCTTGAAGGTCGCAGGGACACAGAGAGGCAGGTAATGTTGATGTTCCTGTTACAGAACAGAGAAGTGTGACAGCACACCAAGCACAGTTACAAGTCCTGTGTAGGTGAACTACTGGACAGTGAGACCTATGAGCCCTGTGGCCAAGGAACCTCACAATTTTTATAGAATTTTTGAGTCTAGATTATGATTTCTATATTAATACAACAAACCACATATTAAGATTTGGACCAATCTGAAGAGGGTCCAGGTGATTTTAAATTAGAAGTTGTATTATAAATTCTGTGTTACTTAGGTGATTAGAAATCATAAACTAAGTTGTTTATAAATTCTGTATTTCACTACTTGTAGATTGTAGTATGTTGATGCTGCTTGTAGAAATCCTGTGCCATTACAATCATAAATTCTGTGCTATACTAACCATAATAGCCTGATAAGGAAATAGGGCTTTAATTGTAACCACGATTTAATGCCAAGGATCATTTTGCCAAGGATCCCTAAAAGAGTCTCTCTGTCCCCTCATTGCTGGTGACACCCAGGCATCTGCTGGCTTTGCAGAAGAGGGAGCTCCTGCAGGGCACAAACCACTGAAGCTGTGAACAAGCCTCCCATGGAGCTGCTGCTGAGCATCCAGGCACTGACAGGCCCTAAGTCAGAGCCTCAGCGTCCATCAGCCTCCTGCCACATGGTGCTCAAATGCCTGCATGAGATGGCTTTGGGAGCAGAGAGCCTGAGGAGCCAGAACTGACTCTGCCTGGAACCCCTGGCTGGCGTTTGGTGCCCTTGGAACAGCAGAGTGTTGTCACGGCTGGGTTTTCATTGAATCCAAACAGTGCAGGAGAAAAGCCAGCTCTGTTACTGGCTCCTCCTCAGCCTCTGTGGCTCAGAATTGCTGCTGGGGTATGTGGTGAGGAGTGGAAATGGCCCCTCACACATCTCCTCTCCCCAGCACTGTGAGTGGGGCCCCCGTTCTCACTGCAGACTTGAACAAAAGTGAGCAAAAGTCATTACTCTCTCCAGACAGGGAGGTTTGCAGGGCATCACGTTTTCTCTGACCTGCAAAGAGGGGGGAAAACGCCCTTCCACTAAGGGAGGGAAGCAGAGACCTTAAACGAATTAGGAACAGACTGCTTGGTAACTTCTCAATCTCCTTGAGGAAGGAACTGGTCTGGGTTTGTACCAGGAGAGAAAGGAGCATTGCTGACTGGGTGCTGGTGGGTTCCCACAAGTCCCGTGCCCTGCAAGCCAAAGTTTTATGAAGCGCCTGTCCTTGGCAAGGGAGAACACTTTCTGTGTGGAACACCTGCATTTCTTCTGGTTCCTTAAACAAACAGCCTAAAATAATGGTGGCTAGATGGGGGAGGTGGCAGCAATTACATTACAATCAAAAATAAATGGTGGCTTTGCTCCTCAGAGCAAGGGTTGTCATTCCCCCTCAGGAGCTGCTTCCAGGAATCTGCCTGGCTGGTTGCAAAGCCAAGACCCTGCAGAGGCCCAGCAGAGCTGCCTGCAGTAAAACCACCCCTGCTTGCACCCTTTCTCCTGCCCCATCTGTGTCCAATTACTTGCCTAATATCTCACTCTGCAGACAGATTTATGTCTCCTGTAAATGAGGTTGTTGGGCTCAGATACTATGACAGTGGAGACCACTAGGAAGGAGAATCTTCTGGGTGGAACTTCTGGGGTTGTGGGTTTGCTTAAGGGTGATCTCAGACCTCCACAACATCACTTCTACAACCCTGGAAAGGTAACCCCAAAGACCAAAGACAGGTCCCAGATTCTAAGATTGGAGAGAGGGGTTCAGAGTCACACAACATGCAGTGGCTGCAGTGGAAAGGGGAGCTGGGGAACAGGCAGGGGACATACCTGGGAGGTGGCACAGCCACAGCCTCTTTGGCAGAGCCTGACACCTCAGCAGCAGCAACCCTCAGATACTTGTGCTGCAGCTGAGCCAGAGCAAACCCTACTGCCAGGAGGGCAAGGTTAGTGAAGGAAACAGAGCAAGTGCTGGGCACCCTTTCAGTGGCTGTGTTTCCCCTGCTTGCTCTCTGTCTGGGTTTTATACCTTCTGGATTGTCCAACATTGCTTTATCACCTGTTATCCCCTTTTCTGTGGCTTGCCCATCCCATTTGTTTTAGTACCCAAGTCCTGGCACGACACCAGTGGACACTCCCTTCCCCATTTCCCCCACCACTGCCAGTTCCCATGCTCACATGCCTATTTCCTTTTGCTGGAGACTGGCAGCTAACCACCATCTGAGAGGAGCCAGAAACATCATGATTTTGTAGCTGTTTTGCTTCCTAACAAAATGGCCTTAATGGAGTTACTATTTGATTTGGTTTGGTTTGTTT
>VYZS01067695.1:0-143390 GCA_013400695.1 Neodrepanis coruscans | reverse complement strand
CTCCTTCCCCCCCCACCCCCAGCAGATAGATTGTACAGCAGCATATTTATAAACTCAGTCATCTGCTCTTATTATCATCCAACATTTATCAGCAGGCAGGGCTGAAGCCCTCCAGGTGTGAAGCAATATATGTATATTAACAGGGAATCTGAAACATTAACACAATGCCATTATCTTCCAAAGCCTGTCAGCTGGGAAACATAAATATGATAGGTTTTTTTTTTCATTGCAGAGAGCTGCAACTAAAATATAAAAGTTTTCAGGTTTCTGTTCAGAAATAAATGACTGCAGAAGTGTCAGCTCTCTCAATTTTCTCCATATTTGAGGTAAATCTACTGAATGTCAGAACAAGACTCTTTTGGAGGAATGGAGGGCTGTGTGGATGCAGATGTTATAGAAGTTTCCTACTGTCAACTGAGTGTTTGACTGTACCTGGAAATACAGCAGGAATCTGGTCTTAGCTAAGGAAAAAAACCCCAAACCAATTGTTGCAGATCTCTCTCCCCACAAAAGGCTCATTTTTATGATCAGTTCTAGTAATTCAGGGAGCAACAGCAACCTGAGAAAGTTTTGAAGGAAGGAGCCAATTTTCTGCAAGGCCAAGATTTAGAACTCCCTGGAAGAGGAGCACATTCCAATCCTTGGGGAATTATTTCTTGTCCTTGTAGAAGATCAGGGAATAGAGTGGAAACTCTTCTCCACTGCCTGTCTCTGAAAGGTCTGAAGTGCACCAGGGTTTACCTTGCTGGGGGTTTGCTGCTCTCACAGATTTACTCTGAGCTTGGGGTTGGACTTCCCAACTGAACCCTAAAAACAAGTGTTGTTTGGCACCTGTTAGAGGGGCACAGTCAAACAGAGCAAAACATCAACACAGCAACCAATGTTTACCATAGAAAAGCCATTAAAATCATCATTTCAGTTGTCTCAGGCCAGCAGCAGTTATTATATTAACTAATATATTAACTAACACCTGGCCACTGTACCTGAACTCTGACCAATAGCCTTTTTTTATGCTTCTTTAAAATGCAGAGAAAGTTTTGACTCCTTTTTTCTAATGAAAATTGAATTATCTTGTTTTAATTTGTCACAAAACTTAGGAAACATATTGTTACTTAGAGTATTTTACCTCTCCATTTAGTTTCAGAAGGGATGGAAAGGTGTTGATAATATTCATAATAGCTTAGGGTGAGATTAAGTTTAAGTCTGAATCACAGTTTGATTTCAGCAGCACAATAATTCCTCCAGCAGTTCCCACACAGATACTTCAAAATTACCACTCACTGGTAATCACATTACTGAAATCCATATCTAATAACATTTCTCCTGGAAATAATAGAAAAATGAAGTTAGGAAGCAGCTGATCTTGTAGTACATCATCCAAATTGAATGTTGGAAATCTTTTGGGAAGTTGGGTATTCTGGCCAAATTCTGCCAGTTTCTGCAAACTCCTCTTTTTGCCAATCAACCATAAAACAGTCTTAGACCGAGGCAGAGTTAAATGTAAGGATGGGAACCTAATACATGTGGTTTCTAAGACTTGTATTTGTTGGTGTGTAACTCCTTCAAATGCCCATGGTCTCAGTGTGGGGAGGTTCTCCATCACACAGTGTCCATCTCTTCCTTCAGTCCAAGTTAAAAGGTGGTGCACAAGGAACTTGTTTGTCCTCTCCAGGCACAAAGAAGAGGATAGAGACAATGAGGGCAGGAAAAGGGGGAGTGCTGCCTCAGGGCAGGTGTCTGTATTTTAGCAGAAAACCTCCATTCCATTTCCAGATGTCACTTTAGGCAGCTCTGCTGATTCATCCCAGCGTGGAAAGTGGACAGAACCTTTGCTCCTGGTTTTACTAGAGGAGGTGCCAAGAATGATACTCCTGCCATCTCTTTTGGGAGTGGGGGACAAAACTAATCACTTCAGTGTCACCAGAAGGTTAAATTAAAGTTTAATTTAAAAAGTTTTAGCGATGACATGGGATCCTTATTGAAGAACCTGAAAACCGCTTCAAAATAAGGAAGGAGGAGTGAAATATGTAAGGGGAACTTCTTTCCCAGCAATTCCATCCTGTTCTGCTCATGGCATTGCTAAACCCCGTGTTCACCCACTGCTTTAACAGTGACAAACAGGGGTTGGCATGAAATTGTCTGTTTGATCTGAGCTGGTCTGAGCAGGGGCAGGAGAACACAGGGAGGACTCAGTGCTCAGGACAGAACATCCTTGTCAGAGAGTAAAGAATTTCAATTACAGAGGGGATCAGGATGCCCTTGATAACAAGGCTGAAGCACCAAATTTTCTTTTGAATTCCAGGAAACTCTTTTAGCCTTTAGCACTGATTTTTGATTTTATTTTATTTTTTAAACCAGGAGCCACCTGATGTAATCTTTTCTGAAAAACTCCACCTTTGCTTCCCTTCAAGAGAAATTGTGTCCATGGCAAATGAAGCACAGTTATAAAACATGGACAGTTACAAAATTTTGAAAAAAAAAATACAAAATCCACCCCCCTCAAATTCTTGTTTTATTTGTGTCTGATCCCAATAACTTTCACTGTTTCATCTGGTTTCAGTGAAGCATCTTTTAAAATATGTTTTAGCTAAAAGTAGCAAGTCTTATGAAAGATTTTGCTACTTTAGAGCAAACACCCTCAATCTGATTATATATATTTAACACAATCACAAATAAATGAAATTATATAAGAATTAAGTAATTTTGTAAAATGCTTTCATATACCTCTGGAAGTTTTGAATTATATCAGTCCTTCTCTTCATAATTCTACCAGTTTCCTCAATTTAGTTTTATATCTAAGCCTGCTTAATTTTTTTTTTTAATACATAATTTTTGTTTTGTTCTTTCTCAGCTTTTACCTTGATCTTATAATTACTTATTGGGATTTGGTTACTATTTTTAATCATTTTTCTTCCACAATTACTTTTTCTTCTGAGTCCTCCAAATTTGTATTTGGAGACTATTTCTCACATGTAATTCAATGTATTCAACAGACCAAGTTGATGAAATGTTAAAGTTACCTTGTTTGTTTTAGAGAAAATCTTGTTCCACAAAAACATAACATTGTCTAAAAATAGGGAAATTTATCAGAATTTCATTGTGAGTGTCTGTCCCAAATGAATATTTTCTATTTCAGACTATACTTGGTTTCTGCTGTGTTTTCATGAGAATTACTAAAATGAAATAAAAATTAAATATCCTTTATCCACCTGAGACCATTTATTGAAGGTTTCCTTTCACAGACCCTCATTCCTTCATGATCCAGTTCCAGAAGAATCTTTCTAAAGAGTTTCTGAAGCAGAGTAGTCAAATCTCTTAATCCTGGACATGGAATCGTGGAATCCCAGAATGGTTTGGGTGGGATGGGACCTTAAATCTCATCCAGTGTCACCCCCTGCCCTGGGCAGGGACACCTCCCACTGTCCCAGGTGGCTCCAACCTGGCCTTGGACACTTCCAGGGATGGGGCAGCCACAGAATCCTCAAAATACTTATTTTAAATGAGCTTAAAAGGTGAAATAACTACAAAAGTAATTTGCTGATCCAAGATATTTGGGAAGTGGGAAAAGTTTTTGTTTGCTGTTGTTGTTTATACTGTTCTGGTGTGCTGGGAACCAAGGCTAAAACCCTGTATTTCCAAGGAAAATATACTTAAAGCAGCTCTGATGGGAAATTAAACCAGAACTTGGGGTTAAGCCTCTTTCATGTACACAAGAATTTTTGGCACAGAAATGAAAAGTCTGTGCTTTTTCCAGCAGTGGGAAACCAAGTAAATATTTCTCACTGTGAGTGAACTGATGTGAAGTGCACTTAAAACTAATTTTTAAATTGCATTTAATGGAGACCCCAGCTTTGAGTGTCTGTAACAGCCTTTCTGCAGGAGACCTCTCCAATAACAGGCAAATGCACTGTAATGATGTACCTGCTTTAACTTCAACTTCACAACATTAACAAGTTCCAAACAGCAAAAAATTAAAATTTAATATGAAAGCTAAAAATAACAGGTCTCACCCAGGATTGGAGTCACCAGAGCCCTGAAAAGGGTGTTTTAGACCCATCCTGACCCACTGCTCCCCAAGGAAACTAGGAAGCTTTAACACCTAAATGTCCAGTTTAATAAAAATGAGAAAATCAGAATATTTTAGTCTAAATGGGCCTATACTTTGGAACAAATCGGGGTCCCTTTCCTGGAGTGAGGGACTATCATGAGAAATTCCACAGAAAAGCGAGATTTAATAGGAGGAGATTTTGTTACTGTGAAATGATGTGATTAGTGAAGGAACATGGGAAGTTTGTGCATCAAATGAGGCATCTGCCTTGTTTACCATTTGTAATTAAGGTCAAAGATACTGATTAATTTGGTAGAAAAATTTGTGTCTCAACCCATGTCTTATTTTGATCACTTGGAGTCTCAATTAGCCAATAAAATACATCTGATGTCCTTGCAGAAATGAGGACTGGTGTGATATTATCTGTGTGTTTACTTTTCTCAGTGAATGATCAGTACAATAGTTAATTCCCTTTGTAATTTTTGAGACAAACTCAAGTGCTAAAATAGCACCTCAGATTCCTCCTGTGTCTGAGAATGGTGAGTCTGGGTTACCTGTCCCTGCTTTATCCTTTGGTACAGCTCTGCAGGTGAGATTCAGATCATGTTCTGCCTTTTAGGGTAGAACTAAAATGAGAAATTTAAAGGTCCCAGTTGTTCCCTCCCACACCTGTCACTGCCTGAGCATATGGGTGACAGCTTGGAAGGGAAAGTGTTTGCTCCTTTCTTATATTATACCTATTGTTTAAAAATCATTACTCTTTAGCTTGAGATCTTGGGGGAAAAAGTCCATAATCCAGGATTCAGATCCACATCCAGACTCTTCCTCTGGTCACTTCTTTATGAATTTACTTCTTGTTGCTTCTTGACAGATTCTGCACGAGGTATTTCCCAGTAATCCCCTGGTTACCCCCAAACATTCTCAGTCATTGTGCTGACAGGTGATAAGAGAGGGCACAGGAAAGTTCTGTGAGTGGAACTTCCTGAGCCATTACATTGAGAAGGTGAGTCAGAGGAGAACTCTTGGTCCATCTACCAGAGCTCTCTGACTTCTGCAGGATTAACAGCAGCAGAATACAATTGCTGAGCTGCTGACAAATGACCTGAACCCACCTGGGGAGCAGATCTGCCTCAGAGCCATTCCTTACAGCAGGACTGTGCCCTCAGCTGTCACATCAAGCCATCAATACAGCCCTTCTTTATCACAAAACCCTCCCATATCAACAAAACTTATCTTCTGCTGGCAACTGTTGGCCTCACTTAATAAATATTTATCTTGTATAGTCCAAGAGAAAGTCTTTGTGACATTCACACAATGCACTTTATTTTATTTATTTCATTAGGAAATAAATAAAAACCAAATCCTTATTTGAACAGCTGTTCCACGTGGTTATTAAATACAATCCAACACTTCTTGAGTAACATTAAGCTTCAACTATTTCCTTCTCTGCATTACAAAGAGAGCAGGGTCTGATTGTTCATAAAAATGTGGGTACAGCTATAAATCCAGAGCATCCCCACCCAGATCCCTGAATTAAAAGCAAGAACAAATGTGTACTTCAATGATTTACTCACAGTAATACATTTTTAAAGTATAAACTTGAATATCCACAATTACTGTAAGAACCTCAATAGAATAATTAACAGATATTCAGCTGTGGGTTTCTCTCCCTCCTCTCTTTCCCAAGACTTCAAGCAGATTAATTGTTCCAACTGTATTTTCCATGGTGCCTCCCTTTTTGGGAACCCCTATTATTGTTAACTCTGAAAAAATCCATGTCCTCAGTAAAAAATATGCTGGAAAACAGTATCAGATTCATAAGCCACCACACCAAGCACAAGGGACAAACAGAAGATGCTGAAGATGTTGCAGTTCAGTATCAACACAGAGAAACACTGAGGAATTCCAAGTGCTGGCTGATATTAAATTCCAATAATATCTGTCTTTTCACTTAGTCCAGAGAACAGGTATCCCCTGACCTCAAACTGAGTCAACAACTGGCCTTGAATGAGAAATGAGTTTGTGACCAACTCATTTCTCAAAATTAAATACCTGGATAAAGAATTGTAGCATAAAGAACTGCTGCCATTTGTCTCCTCATGTCTCAATTTGCCATTTCCATAAAGCAGCCAAACATTTTAATTCACTTATGCAGAAATATTTTGCCAAATCATTGTTGTCACTAAATTGAAACCTTCATTTTCAAGGGCTGCAAATCCTCTTATGAGAAGGCTGCAAACTGCACTTCAATTCAGTGTGGCACCTCCTGTTTGAAGGACACCCCAGTTTTCCACACACTGGGGTGAGAAATGAAGGATCTGGCTCTTCAATTCATGAGGAATGATGGAAAAACATTTCCACACTGTTAGAAAACAAATATACATTAATAAAACCTGATTTCCTTTCTGACTGGAACTAGGTGTGATATTGTTACCTTGCAGATGTTTGCAAAATAAATGGTGTCATAGGAAAACATTCCCACTTCGCCACAGGAAGACACATCCAGAGTTCTCAGCTGGATTTTGTCTTGGGTTTTGAATGACAGAATATGTTATTTTTTCATTACATCATGAAGAAGTAGATGTTTTCTTGCCCAAAGAAGGAATTGTCACATTACCTCAGCTCCAGTGGTATTTCAGTCCCTCCATTGCCTCATTTTGTGTGAACCTTTCCCATATCTGAGAATTGTTTGTGGAATACAAAATTGATAACATGTTTAAGAAAACCACTTGACTCACCCATAAATAGTTTTGAAGTTTAGAACATTTAAAAGAGCACAATCAATTTGTTAACTGTAAACTTACTCCTACAGAGCCTGATAGAAAATGAAATCCCTTTCAACAGAAGTCCAGAATAGTTTCTGTTTTTATAACAGATTTCTGTAATAAAAATAGTTATAATGGTAATAGTTATAATAGTGATGATATGATTATATGATGATAATGATATGATTAATAGCAATAATTCCATCCATTATGGAATTAAGATGACCCTGTGTTCAAGTCAAACAGGTTACTTGCAAATCTATAGAGTCCTCTAACATTGGTGGATGCAACTTCTAATAAATAAATGAAGTCAAGCCAAGTTCCCATTTCATCCCTTCTGTCCCTAAAATGCCTTTTGAGTTCTGCAGTCAGAGACAGGTAGTGCTGGAATCAAAATTCATAGAATTAGGAAAAAAAAATTAATAGAGGTTCAAGACATGCATGAATCTTCTATTATTCCCCCAAACAATTATGTTGTCAACTTTGCTTTAAACTCTTCCTAAATTTGGGGACTCTGTAACCCCCTCAGGCTTCTTCTTGCAGCCTTTAGAGATTTCTCTCACCCTTTCCACCTAAGCCATGATTATTAATGCCATGATTCTCATCCTCTCCCTGAAGGACGTGCTGGAGTAGCAAACATCCACCTGTTCTGTTACAGTAAAAGTTGTTAAACAACCAAACTAAAACTGTCCTGTGTTTAGTGCTCTTTCCCTTGGGCTAAACCACCTTAATTCATTTATATCTTTATTCCAAAGCTGCTCTGATATCTTTTGAAGTTGTCCTGGCAGCTTTCTTCAAATGGGCCACAAATAGGTGTCCTGTGCCCCAGACAGGACACATTCCTTCACTTTGCTCTCACTCAGAACTGAAATCTTACTTCGCATCTTCCTCTGATTCTACACAATTTATATCTCAGTGCAACTGAGAGGGGAAATAAACAGATGAAATAACTCTTCTGCCATTACAGACTTACCTGCTGCTTTGCTGAGATGTCTCTCTTTGATTCCAAAGATCAAAAGGTATTTTCTTGTCCTCAGATCTAGAATTGTTTGGAATTTGTCAGAAAATGGCTTTTTCTCACCTTGATAGGAAATGAATGGCACTTTTTTTTTTTCTGTTTCTTGATTCTTCTCAAAAAAACCCCCACGAAAATGCTTGGATGAATAAGTGTCATTTATGACCTACCAGATCTTCTGAAATGCCCTTCTAACAAAAAGAATCCTACATTTGTCTTTTTTCTACTTTGTTATTTCATATAAAACAGGTTTTTTTGCTCACAAGTATAAAATTAATATTTTTTTATTCCTCATAACAGTGGAATTGTTAAAAATATAAAAGCAATTTTGTACAATTTGCCGTTCACAGAAAGGATACAAAATATGTTGTATTTCAAACCTATGCTGTGAATTTGAAAAGCTACTAAAATATCTTGGCTAGATGTTCAAATAATAAAAGCATATTAATAAAAATCATTATTTTCCTCTCTTCCTAGGCCGTTTATGCCCATAGTCTTTTGGGGCTGGGCCATTATTTAAAAGTGTCTATAAAACAGAACAAAGTGTCCCAGGAATCCTTACAGGGACTTGAGTACACTTTGTGCCATGTTAATTGACTTCACACATCATCTGGATATAAACTCAGAGTAGACTTGACAGGAAATATAAATATAGTTGAAGTAACATTAATTCTTCTGCAGTTACATACTTGATATTTTCCTGTAAAATATCTTTTTCATTCCAGACATCAAAGCTCTCTAGAAAACGAGCAGTGTGAGGTGTGGAGCTGATCCAAAATGCTGTGCCCTACTGCAGGTAGATACAGCCAATAATCCTGTTTGTAACCTCTTTTACTGCTTGATGAAAAGAAAATTTTTTTAAAAATTGCATTAAAAAATCTGTGAAAAATCTGAATATGGTGTGTTGCAAGAGCAGTTCAGGTGCCTCTTTCCAGTCTGATGTTGTACCTGTGGAACTTTTGGATAATTCCCAGTGCAGAGCAGGGCCAGTGGTGTTACTGGGAAGCAGGAAGGACACCCCAGCAGCAGCTCCTCATTTCACATGTCATAATCAAGGATGAAAAGTTCAGTCTGGAACCACGTTGAGGTTTCCCACTGGTTCTCTGGGTTGTTTTGTTTTGTTTTTTTTGAGGTGACAGTAGCTGCAACTCTCCTCATGTGACACCAGCTAGAAAAATAAACATTAAATTGAGTGTGGTGCAGATATTTCCATTTCTAACTTTTCTGAGAACTGCATTTTACCAACAGTGAAAGACTGGAGACACTTTGAAGCCCAACAGTAAATGGGCATCATGTCTCAAAATGTCTCATTCTGGACCTAAACCCTAAAACCTGCAAAACACATTTAACAGTTTCAGGGACAGAGCTGTGAGTTGCAGATTTTCTCCCTTAGTATCTCCAGCGAATTGGGCACAGGGCAGGAACTTCCACAATGTGCAGCCCATTCCCAGCACAGACCCTTCTCCAAGCCCTTCATTCAACTGGTGCCCAGCCCTGCTCAGGTCAGGTCAGACACTGCACACACAGGACATTTTTGGTTAAAATTCATTTAGTCACCAAATGGAGAGACAGGTTTTGCCCCTTTTCACTCATGTGTGTAGGGAAAATTGCACACAATGAGATTTGTGTATTTTCATATCTGTATTTAGAGCAGGCTATGTTTTTTAGGCATGAAATCCTGGGGTAAGTCAGATGTAACTTTACTCTGCCCATTCTCTCTGCTCCAAACTCCCCCATGAGGATGGAAAGCAGCTGAGCCCATCACAAGGTACTGGAGATGCTGGGGATTGAGAAAACCACAGTTAGACCTGTTGCTTTCAAAGACACTCTGAGAGTGGCCACAGGTAATGGATTTCTCCAAATTTTCCAGCAGATATTACATTAACCTTAAGTGCCTACCTGTGGCAGCAGAGGAGAGACAGACATTCAATTTGAGTGCTGCTTTTAATCAAAGGTTGTCAATCACATGATATTATTTCCACCAAAATTAAACAGGCTCGCCCACCTCAGCTCCCTGGTAATGAACAAGTGTTTCATATGTTGCTTTATTTGCATTTAAGTCCAAGTTTTCATAAAAATACCCTGGGGTTTAAGGATTTTTACTAATGCTCAGTTATCACTTCCAAAGTGCATCATATCCTAATGTAAGACTTTTTAAAGTTAATATAATGCTGACATTAAACCAAAAGATTTGCTTTGTTTCTAGAAGTTCAGAGTGAAAAGGCAATATTAAAAAAAAAATCAGATAGAAAGAAGCTTTATAAAAGTTCATAGAAGGTGAAAATCATTCAAAACAATAATTTTCTTTTGTTTTTTTTGGTTAAGAAAAAAACAATTTTTATTTAAATTAATGTATTTCACTTGTTTCTTCTGTTCAGTGTTAAAAAGTTTATGTGGAAACTTAATAATGCCAAAGTCTCATTAACTTTTGTTTGGTTATCCTGTGATGAAGTGATCAGTAATTTAAATAATGGACAACAAAATCTACCCTTTGTTCTAAACCTCCTTCAGCTCTTCAGGAATCTGAAATTTTCCAGCTCAAACGTGTTAATTAAAATGTTGTTCCCCTTACATTAGCATCTGTTTCCAATTAAGTGATCACCATTTAAAAAGTCAACAGCAAAAATCGTGTTTTTACTACAGCAAGAATAAAATAACCCACTGTATGACTATAAAAACCAAAAGTGCTCACACTGCAATTACCTGAAAGGCTGATTGGGGCTGGAGACTGCAGCTATTAAAGGAAGTCATGCAGAAATGTGCCCTTTAGCATGAGATTTGTTCTAAATTGTATCATACACTCATGGAATTGTTTGGGCTGGAAGGGACCATAAAGATCATCTTGTTCCTCCCCCTGCCATGGGCAGGGACACCTCCCATTATCCCAGGTGGCTCCAACCTGGCCTTGGACACTCCCAGGGATGGGGCAGCCACAGCTTCTCTGGGTACCCTGTGCCAGGGCCTCCCCACCCTCACAGGGAAGGATTTCTTCCAATATCTAATCTGAGTTTACCCTCTTTCAGTGTGAAACCATTCCCTCTTTTCCTGTCACTACACACCCTTACAAAAAAAGTCCCCTTCATCTTTTAAGCCCTAATTTTGCCACATGAATCTTTAAATGTAAAATGAGGCAGTATCCAGGAATTGCTTGTTTTCATCTTGTTAACCTGCAACCTTCCTCAGACAAGATCAGCCAAGGCCACGGACCACCTATGCAAAACACTTGCTCTGTTTGAAATCCATCACCTCTGCTGCTGCCTATTTTTCCTTCCTTCCTCTAAGCCTCAGGTTCTTTCCTGCACACTTGGAAATAACCCAGAGATATCAAAACAAATGGGAGGACAATGGGATCTGTTCTGGGACTGTGTGCTGTGTTTAACCTGACCTAAGGGCTCTGTGTGCTCATTCTGCTTCAGCTGCTCCACGGGGTTGTAGCAATGCAGGATTTCTTTGGCTTGTTTTTTTTCAAAACAAGTAAAAGCTGCNCTTGGAGGTCTTTTGCAACCTCAACGGTTCTATGAGTATATAACACATATTGTTACTAAATATTATTCTATTAATATCTATTTTGAAATTTATAGTTTGGAATACAGACAAAACACAAGAAGATTGTGGAGGAAACTTCCCCAGGGAGATATCTGTGGATATTTCACTTCATATATTTGAATGTTGGTGCAGATTCACTGTGTGAAATGGGAGACAGGGACACTTTTACTACCACCAGTCAATGAGTCCTTGGGAATGTCTAAGCCCTGAGTGAGCAGAAAGGAAGCAAACTGGTTGTGCAGTAGAGAAATAAGGAAATATATTCCATGGGGAATCTCCAGGTGGGTTCTGCTGTGAATGTTGCCCACATCTGAATCCAGCCTGCCCTCCCCATTCCTGGCACAGCACTGCATGGGGGCAGTGCTTCTCCTTCCTCCCAGGAATGCTGTCTGGAGCAGGAGCCATGCCTTTCCAGGTTTTTTATTCCCAGGGCATTTATCCCAGCAGGGCTCTGTCTCTGCTTTGAGCCCCCAGTGCTGCTGCAATCCAAACATGGAACAAGAACAACAAAACCACAGGAAGGAGCAGGAGAGTTCAATGAAGTAAAGACTTAATACAGGCCACATTTTAGCAATTTCCCCAAAGCACACAGTTCAGAAGAGGTCATTTCATCTCCAGTGGTTTGATTATTTGGTTGTAATAGCCAAAGCTTTAGTTTAGTTTCCCCTCAGGGATGAAGAAAATAGGTCAGCTTTTCATTAACAAAAAAAAAAAAAGGTAGTTATTTAAAAATTGTTATGATCTGTTACAGCATTTATAGCAAGATCATAAGCACTGTTAAAGAGGTAAGAAATAAGTTACTATGAGGAAGTAGGGCAGTAAAACATCATGAAGTGATTTAACATGTCTCTAATTAATGGAAATTCCATGTCTGTGTTATTCACATTATACAATTTATGACTTCTCCTTGACTCTTTGTCTTTCCTCATCCCTTAAACTCTGAAGTTGCACATCATTTGCAGCCTGGTCTCCAACTTAGAGAGCTTGCATTTGATAATAACCCCAAATCATAAGTTAATTCCCAGCCTTTTGATAGCCTTATATCAAAATCTATTGTGTCAATGAATCCAAACACAGCTTCTTCTATATATTTTTTTTTTTTAGCTCAGACAATTGGTCAGAAGTAAAACTGTTGCTTCTTTTATTGCTAAACAGCAAGAGATCTAAATATAACTGGAAAGTGTCTTGCTTCTTTAATATATGACATTCCTAGTGGCTGCTTTGAGCTTACGATCTCTAGCCACCAATCATCCTTTACTTGGAAATAGAAGAAATTATCTTTTTTTTTATTTCTGAGGAAATTTGTAATCATTTCACTGTAATTTCCTGCAAATTCAACTCACCTACTGTACCATCATTAGGGCTAAATATGCTTTACCTACAGCATTTTGCTTTGCATCTCAGATAGAACAAATATGATAATATGCAATTAATGGTGTCTTGTAATCTTCTCTTTTAGAGGAAAATTCTTGGACACCTGAGAAGTTAAAATTAGTTGCTGACAAATAGGAGTAACTGCAGACTGAAGAAATTCAGATCATTCAGTCACAATGAGAAAGGACTTCAACTCCCTTCTGAAATCCTTGCAAGAGGAATCTCTAACCCTGTGACCAGTAAACCTTAGTGACTTGCTGGTTTGAGGTAGAAACAAGGAAATTCAATTTTCTGGAAATATTCACAGTCCAACTGCAGTTTCTTTTCAGTTAGTAGAAGGGATGTATTTTCCAGAATTCCAGGTGGAATACATATGCCCTGTTGCACACAACAGGAGAGGTCTAAGAATAAAGATTAAGAATGAAGTATCCCTAAAAATTTTATTGAAATAGCATTTTCAAGCATATTTTTAATGACTTCTCTGAAAGTGCAATGCTTTCTCAGACCAGGCCAAAGAATTAAGAGAAATCAGAGTTTGGTAGGGAAAAAACCCACCCCAAACTTATTATTCCTTTCTTCCAGCACAAGGCAGCCAGACAAAAATCTTAACTGCTCAATTAAATTTTAAAAAATGTCACCAGCAAACTTCAAACATTAAGAAACTATACTTTGAAATAAGCTTCAGGACAAGAGCTGGAATGTGACAGAAATACAATTGTGCAAGTGTGATATTTCTGTAATAATACAGGAGACATCCAGCATTCCACTGCAACCCTGAGTGATGGAAGCAGTAATGGATAAGAGGAATTAATTGCTGGTCAAAAGGTTTAGGACAAAGATCATAATATGTCTGAGAAAAGGAATTATTAATCACACAATGATTGTTCCTTCTTTCATTCCCAGGCATTTAAAGGACAAAGCTGTTGCAGGATGGAGAATTTAGCAGGACAATTCAGATTATCATTTACATGATGGACTTGCAGTTCTAACAATAATCACAGGGTTTCAATCCAGCACATGCGAGAGTCTCTTGTTGCAGCCATTATAGGAATGTCACCCTGGTAGTGTTTCAGCAAATTGCACTAATCTACGTAATTTTAATCAGTGCAGGCTATCAGAGAGGACAGGGGTGGGGTGGGGATCGTGAGTTTCCAATTGCCTCATCAGACTTAGTCAGAGCTTGTTTAAGGGAAGGATCTGAAAGAAATCGTGTGCAGGTTTATAGAAGGAACAGACCCTTGTCTAAACAACAGCAAAACAGGGTTAACTGTTTTAAACAGGCTGTTATTCTTCTCTCCATCTGTCCTGAGCACACACTGTGCCTCCTCAGCTGGTACCAGCCCTCAGCTCAGCAGCCACCACGAGAAATATTTCAGTGTCACTGTGTGGACTGTTGCCTCCAGGACCTTTGCTATACCTTAGCTCCATCTGTAGTAATCCCATGTTTCATTGGCAGATGGAGACCCTCATGAAATAAATATGTGAATTCATTTAAAAGAGATTTCTACAACTCTTCTCCCTCCTCCATCTACACAAACAACACATCAAAGTGCAAACTTACAAGTGGTGTGATTTACAACAGATGTCACTGGGAAAACGTAGCAACATTACCAAAGATAAAGCCTTTTCCCTTTCCTTGGTCTGTATATTTTTGTTGTGCTCCAACCAAAACAGTCCTGTACCTATTGTTTCAGAAATCACTTGACTTTGCAGAAGGAAATTTGCATCCTTTCTCTCTATTTTTGGTTTTTAAAAGCAGCTTTTATGTTTCTATTGCTCTTTGCTCTGTCACTTTAGCAAAGACAACTAAATGATAGAAAGGAGAAAATAACCATCACACCCATCCAGTGAAAGGGATCTTTGCTGCAGCCTTTGTGAGAACCTCTGGGTGACATCTCTTCACATTCTGACTCACTCTGTGCTCTGAATTTCCATCCAGAACCTGCTCTCCCAGAGAAGTCACAGGACAGTGAGGTTTCCTATGGGCTCTGCTTCCCTCACATGGAGAAGTGCCCACCTCAATTCCTCCACTTTGCTGAACATTCTCTTCCAAACAGAGTCTGGACACTTCCCTCTAATTACTCAACACAGCAAATTTATATTATTAAATATTTAACTTGAAACTCATGAGCAAGTCCAGCAAGTCATGTAACCATGTGTCCAATTTTCCCTTCAATTACCTGGCAGACAAACACACCAGTTAGAAAAAATGCTTAATATACATATATTTATGGAATACTGTATGGATAACAATATATGCAAATCACACATTTAAAACTGATTGTGTAAGGTAAAGCTTCTTTAAGGAAGTAGAATTTCTGGACAAAGGTTTTTGGCCCTGCTGCTGCTGCCTGCAATTTTTAGGGCCTTGAAGATTCTCTAAATGACCAATGCAACACCAAAGACAAAGCCAATCAATCAAAATACATGAGTCAGGCTATTGTCTTGCATCACCTCATTGCCACAGAAACTGAGGGCCAGAGGGGAAAAAACTCCTCAGTTTAAACGAGCTTTAAAATGTTTTACCACTGAGTGGCTCCCCTGGTAAAATATGATGAGTGAGTTCAGTTCTTTAGCCAGACCCAGCAGATGGCATCAGCTGGCCAGTAAAGGCACACACACAGCTCCTGGAGCACAAACCACAGCAGAGGAGGCACAAATTAACAGGCACACAATTCTTGCTCCTGTAAGAAAAAAGCTGGGACTGAAGCACAACTCTGGCATCCATCAGGTTGGTTCTTTTGACAACAAGAACTGGGTCATTGCTGAGAAGAGCTCAGCACTCAGTATCTCATTTTTACTTATGAGCACTTCCAAGCCTGAGAACACCTTCTTGCAAATGTGGTTATTTCTTCCAGGTATGAGATGTATCCCAGCTACTACAATGAGATCCTGATTTATGACTTGGAATCCAGGTGCAACTGTAATACAAATAATGTTATTTATTAGTAATAACTTTGTAGAAGTTGAATTAGAGTTCAAACAAATTTTATAGGGAATAAATCCAGATTATTAAACATTACTGTATTTGCCTCTCATAGTTGTAATGTAGAGATGCTTATGATTATTATTTAATTTTAGTGAAAAAATATAAAATAAATGCAAAAAGAGCTGAGCTTTCTTAGATTATAAGAGGTCTGAGTTTTACACCCAATCAACAAGTGAAAACAAAGGTAGATGTTCTACCATATGTTATGGAATAATTTTCTCTCCCATGATAGTTTTCAAAACTGGTTGCAGAGTTCTTCTCTTACACTTTGGATTATTTAAAATACTTCTAGCACTGAATAATTTATCATGCTAATAGAATTTGTTATCATTCTTGTAATTAACTCCCTAGATCCTATTTGTAAACTCATAGTTATCATCCAGAGAATGATATGCCCAGAAACCTGGTTTGTTCTGATTTAAGAATCTCTTGAATAAATTCTATTTACACCTGTGCAAATAATGAAAAAGTACCTAAAGGCAGCTTTCAATTTTCTCACTTCTTTATTCATTTCCTCAAAAGCCAGAGGCTTTATAATGAAAAGTCAAAGTCAGCTCTAGTGAATAAGTAATAAAATGCTGTTGTTCACAGCACATGTAACTTTTATTAATGACTTCTGCTTTTCCCTTTAACGAGCGTGATTTAGTCATTTGCTTAAGAATGAGCTTGTTATTAACCACAGGAGTGATGCTGTTAATGTGCACATTTCATGTATTTTATTGGACCCAAAGCAGCTTTAAGGTCACTGAGGCAGGACCAGGCACAACTGAGCCTGGGCTGTGTCACAGATTTGGTGAGGTGGTTGGCAGGGAGGATTTTAAGCCTCTGACAGTGAGTGAAGTCAGGCTGCACTAACAACAGCATCTTCCACTGGGAGTGAACTCCTTCCTTTTCCTCCCAGAATGGAGGAGTGTTTCCCCCAAAATGTTGTGCACACCAGAGCCTGCTGCTGCCTGGGGGAATTAAAGCAGCCCTGGGGGAGCAGGAGGGTAAGTCCAGGGTGGCCCCTGTGCACATCTCCCACTGATGCAGCCCTGGGATGTCTTTTCTCAAAGTGATGCTTGGCTGGACCTTCCCACCACGGCTGCTGCTACAGGGAGCACAGATTAACCCCCCTCCAATTTAAATGGGAATATGAAAATTCCAGAAACACTTTCCTCTTAAACACCTCCCAACAGTGGCCTGGAACTCCTCCCTGTTCCCTCCCCTGGCAGGAATTTTGGGGGCCCAAAGCAGAAGGAGGTGAAGCAGAGGAGCAAAGCAGGATGAAACAAACTGCTTGGAGTTGTTTAATCTCATTTTCTGAAGGCATTTTGTAACCCACCAGTGCATTCAACATTCTCCCAGCTACCTCTTAAGCAGGTCTAAATTTCACAGCCTTTTTTCCTCACAATATAAGCTGTGAATAAAATGTCCAAGATAAAACAAACATTGGGATGTGTCTGCTTTCTGTCCGTGCATCCAACACCAGTTGACATCTTATTTTTGTTCACTTCATGCTGTGGAAACTTTCCTTTACTGCTGAACTCAATGATATCAGAATGATGAGGGAAATGAGATATTCTGAATCAACACTGCTACCTTTATTTTAGAGTAGCTGAACATGTGGTTCACTTATCACCATTTGACAATATTTTTCTTTTGTTGATTTATTTCACGTGTGGTAAAGCAGAACTATCAGATTTGTTCCCACTTACTGAGCACTCTGTGCTTTTTAAGCCTCTTACATTCAAAGATCTCAGACCACTTTACAGATAAACATATGAATATTTCCTTTTCCCTCTCGAAAAATGATCTACAGTTGCCATTATTCCAGTTGTCATGTAATAAATATATTTATATTCTTTTTATGTTATTTACTGTTCTAATAAACTCAATTTTTGAACTTCAATCAAAACATTTTGAATTCAGTCCAGTGGCTGACTGACTGTTTTGTAAGTCCTAAACAATAGAACCACCAACTATCAGAATGATGGAGGGCAAAATAGTAGCCATATACAAGAGGTTTTCTTTCATAGCTGAAAACAATATTAAAAAAAAGACACTGTTTCATTTGAACCTATGTCTGAACTGTCAAATTTTGCTGTGTTGTGAACAAGCACTGCTCCTGGTGAAGCTGTTTAACAGATATATATAATTGCCTCTTGTAAATGACTGTCATTTTGTTCCACAGAACTGTTTCTCTGATGACTTTATTTTTATATTTCTTCTAATTGGCCTGTTAAGATAATTCATTTTAACAGTCATTAAAGGGTAAGAACAAGAGATTATAAGAAAAAGAAACCAAACAACAAAAACATCATCTGACTGTTTGACTGCCAAAATAGGTGAAAATCTGGTGAAAGAGAAGAGAAATGAGGACCCACATGAGTTTTAGCATCAGGCACTCAGCTTGAACTTTGGGAATTATAGATTCTCCATTTTCCCTTCCCTTTCAGACACATTTTAAACACACACCAACACAGGTTTTCTATTGTGGGATACATCAGTGACTTGTTTTGAAGGATAGAGGAGAGGTTGTCCATACTTTGCTAAAAGTTAAACTTATCCCAAATGCTTCTAAGTGTTATGAAACAACAGAAAAACACAGGTAGTATTCCCATTCCAAAAGGCTGAAATAGGAAGAGCTGCTTCTGATCACACCATCATGTAGGAACATTTAATTTCATAAAGTAATTATGGTACAGGAAAAAGAAATTACTGTGATCATTATTGTGATGTTCTTCAATAGAGAAATTAGGCACATATTTTTATTAACTCATTTATATTAAGCATTTTCCTTCAAGTGCTTCTATTACCCTTGGAAAAAATAACTCACTTCCTGATGCTTCCCATTCCTTTGTGCTTTAGGTGTGCACACAGTTTCTTTCCCCCTCACTACCTGTGAGAACTGTGCTCCAGTGCAAAGCCAGAACCTTGATTTAAACCACAAATGGACCCAAATGCTGGAAAACTTCTCCAGTAGACAGGATATTCAGGCTGAGAATGGAAGTGCATTTACTGCCAGGTTCAGACAGCTGCCACCCCTATAACAAGAGTCTTTAACATTTATACCCAAACCCCTGGATTTTAACTTTTTTCACAACTATTCAATTTGGAGCATTTAAGATGAAACTTCTTGCACTGCCCTCAGTCTTTGACTGGAGTGTTTTATGGACTTCTAAAACAAAAAGCACATGACTTGTCAGCTGTATCATTCCTTGAAAGAGTTACCTAAAATCAATTTGTATTTAAATCTCTTTCTTTCCATATCCATCAAAATTTCTGCTAAATTTCAGGAGTTGGCAAAACATTCCATATAACTGAGGTTGAAATTTCCATTTATTTCTAATTTTAGATGGAGGTTTTATTGCTCCATATTTGAAACATTTACATGTAATGAATACATCAGCTTTTTAGCAGGCTGAACTATATGATTTGCTTTCAGGCAAACACAAAAGTGTAAAGCATTTCTCCCTTGTAAGCCTTCATTTACATTTAAAGAGTAATTTTAAGATAATAGGATTTTGAGGATGGAATTTAGCCATGGTGTAGCTGTTTGCCAAGAACTGTTCTGTCTCCTGAGAAGGCAAAGCTCCTTCTTGGTGAGAATATTATTTAATTCAGTAGAGATGCCTATAACAGAGCCACAATGTGGACATTTCAAGGTGACACACTGAAATTTAGTAGAGAGGAGAAATGCAGTAATAAATAGAGACATTTGATGTCCATGGAATTAAGGACTGAGTTAATAAACCCCTTGATTCAATGCTGACAGACTGGCTTTCCATGGAAGGAGTCTCTCTTATTGGCAGTTAGTATAATCTTTTACATTTTTTTGCTTCACTCACAAGATGATTTCCTGAAATGAACAGACAATTGGACAAATCTTTGGGATAGTAACTAAATCTGCTTCTAATCCTCCAATGGTTTCTGCTTGTGTGTGTTGAGAATATTAGGTAGTTTCATTTACTTTGATTTTCAGCCCAAAATATTTTGCATTTGGGCAGCAGGACTGCTTGGGCTGCTTGCTGTGGTACTGTACAAGTCAGTGAATATTCACAGACCAGCACTGGGGTAGAAATGTATCATAATTAGCTGAAACACAATTTAGTAATTACCTGTAATTACCATCTCTCAAATGAGAGCATAGGATCCAGCCTGGGAGCTTAAACTACCCTTGGAGGTGGGTAAGTGAAATTCTGAAAGCTTTTAAAGTCCCCTCTCATATTCAAGTGTCTTTCTCAGCACCTCTAATCTCAAAGTTTTCAGGGGGAGTTTAATTCCCTTTGTGCAATGGCTCAAAAATTGTCCACTTGGCTTTGCACAGAAATGGAAGAAGACCTTTCCTCAATCCTGGTTCTCACTTGAGGACTCTAGTTCTCAAAACTTGCTTTTCTGCTATTTCCCCTTTTCAAAGGACATAATTCATTTAATGGAACAATATCAAACCAATTAATTGAAATTACCACTGAAAATACTTCAAACTAGGACATATTAAGGAAGCTGCATCTTAATTTCCATTATCTCTCAATTTCCATGAGAGAAGCAACTTAAATAATGTGGATGTTCTTCAAATATAACCATGGTTTTGGTTATATAACCATAGATTGTTCTGAGTTGAAAGGGACTTTTAAGATCATCTAGTCCTAATGATATGTAGCTATTCCCACAATTTATACTTGTAGCTTGGTAGAGTTTTTTGGAAATCTGCAGTCCTTTGGTGAAATGCTTTTTGGAAATTTGTCATAGCCTGTAATTTTGAAAGAAATAGGCTCAACAAATTGGTATTTCTTTCATGAACCTTTGCTTTAGCAGATAATTTCCAATTCAGTCTGAGGAGGTGTTCCCACTCCATCCCAAGCTTTATCTTAACTACATTAAAGTAAAGGATTGACTTTTCCAGTCTGTCAGTAACAGATCCAGGGGTGTAAAATAAAAGTGAAGCTGTGACTGAGGTCCAGGATTTTAATTCCTTTGCAACTGCTAGATCAATATTTGTTCATCCAGTCCTAAACTCAGGAGTTCAGTATAAAAAAATGAATATATTTACACTCCATCAGAGCTGTAGCAACTTTACAGAGCCATGTTCCTGTGCTTTTTCTATGTATTTTTTTTAATCCTAAATTGTGTTTAACTCCAGTTTAGATAAAGTGACAACTAATCAAAAGATATGCCTGGTTCTGGAATGAGTAAATTCTATCTTACTTAAATCCTTAGGATATTTCCATTCCTCACAGTGAAAATAGTATCATATCCAATCATTTTAAGAATAATTCGTGAACCTTATGTTCAGTTGTGTATCTATAGGACTTTTCATGGATTTCCATGATAAACCTTAAGCTGAATTTTTCTGACAAGAACTGATTGCCTTGGTCATCCTTTCATCAGGCAAATGCATTATTAGCACTCACACTCTGCAAGAAAATAGAAGCAAAACTCTGGTTATCCAAATAATTTACTGTCTGTGCTTCCATCTTGATCCTGTGCAGAACTATCTGATAACACAACCTTTAATTTGTTCTGATCCATACTTGTTGATTAATAGTATTTTTCATAACATATAGGGCAGTAAAAAGCTCTTAATGTGTTGTTAATACTTAGAACATCATTCAGCCTCCTCATTCAGCAGAACAACCTGAAAAGCTATGGGGAAGAAATAGGACTATGTGAAATGTATTGAAATATTTCCAGTTCAGTGAAATTTAACATATAACATCAAATCATAGAATCACAGAGTGGTTTGTGTTAGAAGAGACCCTCCAAGAGATCTCATTCCACCCCCCTGCCAAGGACAGGGACACCTTCCACTATCCCAGGTTGCTCAGAGCTCCCTATTTTGGTTCTTAAATAAATGTCAAAAGGTCTCTTCTGGTTGTTTTTTTATGGACTTGTTTTAGTCCAACCCAGTAAAGTGAATATTCTGGCAAAGTGAAGAGATTAGATCTGCATGTGAAGAAGCAGCTGAACTGATACCTTGTGTATGTTTGGAGTAAAGAGCAAGCAATGGGGAAGTTTAGCCTGGAAATGGAAATCAAATCAGCCTTCTCAGGAGATAACAGTAATTCAAACCAGATACTTCTTTTAATGGAAGCTCAATACCTTTAGAGTAACTGATCCTAAGAAAAAACCTTTTCATTAAGGATTATCTGTCTCTTTTGCAGGGACATTATTGAAGAGTAATGGATTTAATGAAAAGCCCCATGGAAGCATCAAACTAAGAATTCTGTTGCTAAGACAAGGCAGCTGAGTTCCTTCCCTTGGATCCCACTGTCACCATATGGATCAAATCCCAAGCAGATGAGCATATTTTTAATGGGTAAGTGTTCCCTCTGAACGGAGAACTCACAAAGAAAAGCTGGCCTGTGTTTCCAGCCAAGAAGAAAAGGAAAAGTAAAGACAATTAGTGGGTTGCTGTCAATTTTTACAGAAGCTGTGGACACACAAATGGTTGAAATAAACTGGGGAGAAAGTCTTACTTATCAACTATTTACATATTATCCATTTTACTTAGGAGAAAAAAACCACAAACATCAATTTTTTCCTATTATATTTGATATTTTTCACCACCAGAAGGGCACATCACAAATAAATGTTTCAACCTAATGAACCAAGGGCAACTGTTGGGGTATTTCCTTGGGAAATTCAGTAGATGGGAATTAAAAATGAATATGCAGAGGCAGCAGAGCAGATGTCAATGATTTACTGCCATGGTCAATGCAAACCAGAAACAATGAAGAAAAGCCTGTTGGTAATCATAAATTAATTCTGAATATTAAAAAAAAAAAGAAAAAAGAGAGAGAAATCCTGGCTTTATATCATGTCATAAGAATTACCCTAAATTCCACAAAAGTAAAATGGTACAGAAAACAACTTGGAAATTTAATACATTTTTTGCTAAAGACAATAATGCTAGAGCTATTGTTTCTGCTTATTTCAGTTCTTAAACATTGAAAGATTTCACCTGCCAAAAATCAGGAGGATGACAGAGAGAGAGAGACATTTCACCCTCAGCTGAACTCTCTCATTTTTCTGGCATCAAATCACATCCTTAATTGCCTGTGAATTTCCTCAGTGGCTTAATGTTATTTACTTTTAGCCCATAAAATTCTCAAAAATCCAAATGTTTGAGGTAATGCTCCATTGACCCTAATCTTTAGTATCAACAGAAATGCTGTATCGATTTCCTAAGTCCAAATGATCTCCTTCCCCCCTTCTCCCTCAGTGGAAAGGGAGAATCAGTTCTTTCCACTGTGATTCTCTTTTAATTTGGAGTTACCAACTGTAGAAACATGTAGAAAACAACAGTATTTTAAAATTATATCATTGCACTAACAAAGCTTAAGTGGATCCAACCTTCCCAAGAGAGGATAAGAGACTATGAAACTGTATTTTTGCTCTTGACCTCATTTAATGACACCAAAACTCCCAGAAATGAGACAGGTGACAATTTGATAAAAGTGTGTCTGGCATTTTAGGTCTGTGTTTTACTCCTGAATGAGGAAAATCTCATGGAATGGATGGAATAAAGCAGAGGTAGCACATGATGTTGAAAATTCTGCAGTGAGGTGAGGGACACTTTGGGAAGCAACATCTAAAAAGTAAATTTCTGAGAGGAACTCTTTGATTTAGCTGAAGTAGGTGTTTGGGGCATCTCAATGTTTTTGGTTTTTTCCCTATTTAGTCTTCAACCTCTTTGAAATATCGAGCTAATAGAAAACAAAGGATTTTTTGTGCTATATTGTATTTTAAGATTTTTTCATAGTTTTTTTGCTGTGACAATTTACTAAAACTGACTCAAATACACAGAAAATTTCTGATACGTTGAAGCTCCAGTTTCCAAGGAACTTGTTATCACATTTTCTTTCCTCCACCTGTAACCTTTTTCTAAAGATCTTCTGAAACAGAAAATGCTAAATAAGATTGGTTTTCTTAAAGCTCCCACCCCTCAGCTTTTAGTGAAATGATCACATTATCATGAATTAAAAGTTATTACATTGTCATATTCTAGTGTCAGGTTGGAGAAATAGTGGGGCTTGTATTGTACTGGTAAAGATTGACCACAGTCTAAGGACAGAGCCCTTATGCAGTGAGGTAGAAGATTTTCCTCTGCATCAAATGTTAATTATACCAATTATCACACTTGATATGCACATTGACTACACAGACACACAAAAATGGTATCTCTAGATATGAACATAATATATATATATGGGATGTTTGGGGTTTGGTCATTGCCAATGTAAATCTCTCTCTATTAACCTTTCAAGCTGAAAAATAAACTTATACATATTCTATAGTCTCCTATACCACAGAATCCCAGAATCATTAAGGTTGTAAAATCTCTCCAAGGTCATTGAATCCAACCTGTGCCCGATCCCCACCTTGTCCCCAGCCCAGAGCACTGAGTGCCACATCCAGTCCTTCCTTGGACACCTCCAGGGTTGGGGACTCCAAACCTCCCTGGGCAGCCCCTGCCAAGGCCTGAACACCCTTTCCATGGAGAAATTCCTCCTGATGTCCAGCCTGACCCTCCCCTGGCACAGCCTGAGGCCGTTCCCTCTCATCATGTCCCTTGTTCCCTGGGAGAGGAGGTTGACTCCCACCATCACATTACATGTAAAATGGGTTGGTGATTTCCAGTATCACTTGTTAAAATAAATTAAAACAACAACAAAGATTATGCTTTTTCTGTTGAAAACATTGTGTCATGAGGACCAAATTCACTATTTTTTCCTAAAAGATCTGTAGTGTCTGGCCTTGCTGTCCAAAAAGGTCCTTCCTACTCTTCAGTATTAACCCCAGCTATGATATGAGCCAGAACATTAATGACAGCATGCTGTTGATCTGGCTGTAATCTAGAAAAGGCCAGCAGTCAAAAGATTAATGCAAGAGGAACAGGTTAATGTTACTCCTTTTTGGACTGTTATTCAAAGACCAACCCTGTCCCCAACTCATTTTTTCAATCCAAGCCTGTGGTACTTGAACCTGTCTGCTTCCAGCCTTGATTAATATCGTTAGCTGCTATTCTCTCTCTCTCCTCAGAGCTGCCAGATGGAACACTGAAGATTATTTTGCATCACTTAATTGGAGTTTATAATTAAAAAATGGTGAGTGTTATGGTCTACGTTTTGCCCCTTTGATCCCTACACAGACAAACAAGCTCCACTAATCAGCAATTCCCCCGTGCCCTTTCTCGGGCTGCCTGAGATCAGATGCCTCTCTTTACTCTCCATGTTCTTTTTTACACCGTTTCCAAAAGAATGTGGAGACAGATTCTGGTCATACGTGTTTTTCTCTTTCAGAAAAGCAATCCTACATATGGAAATGTAGCTCCTCAGATGGCCTCCTGTGCATACCTCCCACCACATGCAGCAAAATAGCAATGCATGGCCAAGCCTGCATATGGATCCTGGAATGTCAGCTCCAGGACAGCTTTTCCTGGTTCACTTAAGGACAATTTTAAGAAGTGACTTTCTGCAGCATTTCTGGAGGACAGCCAAACTGAGCAAAGGCAATTATACCTCTGCTTCTGTTTGTAGCAGCAGGCAAAATGTATGAGCACACACAGGAATGTGTAAATGTGCACAGAAGTTTGCACAGTGATTTTTCAGGCAACTGCTCCTACATTTTTCCATAAGCAATAACATTGCAGGCAGAGGTAACATAGGAACAGCTCAATATGCATCTGTTGTAATAAAATGGATGGTTCAGAGCTCTCTTTTTTCTTCTGAACATGCAATGTATGCCACACAACCCTCCTAAGGGTCTTCTAATACATGGAAGACCTTCAGTAAAAAATGAGCCACAATGACTGAAACATCCTTGCTCAGAAAAAGAGACAGAAATGTCAAAGGTACCATCATTGGCCTTCAATCCTATGGGAGAAAAAAGGTTTGTTGACCAGAGTCTAACTTCCTGCATATGTAATTCTAGTTCTGATAGAAATTCTTCCCTGTGAGGGTGGGGAGGCCCTGGCACAGGGTGCCCAGAGAAGCTGTGGCTGCCCCATCCCTGGAAGTGTCCAAGGCCAGTTTGGAGCCACCTGGGACAGTGGAAGGTGTCCCTGCTCATTAATTTTTTTCCCTAATATCCCATCTAACCCTTCCCTCTGTCAGAGTGAAGATATTCTCTCTTGTCCTGTCCCTCCAGACCCTTGGAAATAGTCTCTCTCCATGTTTCTTCCAGGCTCCTCCAGGTCCTGCAAGACCACAATCAGTTCCTCCCAAAGTTTCTTTTCTCCAGGCTGAACAATCCCAGCTCTCTCAGCCTTTCCTCCCTCCATCCCTCTGATCATCATTCTCTTTATGTTGGTTTGATGTGGATGATCTTTAAGCTAATTAATTATTTGGATTTATTTTGCAATGGTAGAAGTTGAACTATTTAATTACCTCATGGAAGAAAACTTTTCCCTTCAGGTTCTCTTGTGAAATCACTTCAGAATGACTACATCTTATTCACATGAAAATGCTTTAGAAATATTGCACTGTGGGACACTTTTGCTTTTGTTAAGCAGGCCTATGATTTATATGCTGGATTTTTAATCATACCATATTTCTAATGGCAGCATCTCCCCCTCCTTCCCCCCTCCTCCAATTTGCCTCACACTAATTCTTCTGGAGCTACTTTTATTATTCATGGAAGAGAATTACTTCAGAAGAAGCAAGAACTGAACTGTTTAATGTCATATGGAGCTGGAGGAGCTGTGGAAAGGCTGAACAAGGATCCACAACCCCAGAAGAAAGATCAGGTAATGCCTTGTATGCCAAGAGAAAGCCTGGGCTCTCTTCAGATCTTGAGAGCTGAGAAAACAACTGGATCCATAAGCTCATGTGCCTTTCACAGTGTCAACAGACAGTAACAGAAAATCTAAATTACACAGATTTTCCAGAAAAAAAAAGTTTGTCCTGTTGTACAAATAAAAAATAAGCAAACAAAGTATTTAGGCTGGAGGTAACAAAGCTCAAAAACAATGTCCCCACAGGCACTATAAATCTCAATGAAATATTACCCCAAAATTTATCTGTACACATTTAGGGCCCCTAGGTGGTTATATTGTCATCAACACACAGAAAAAAACCCCAAACCTGCTGAAATGATCATACTTTTAGTTTAGTAATACAGTTCTCAGAGAAAGTTATTCAGCTTCTAACTGTAATATTTAGTGTTGGTCAAATATAATGATTAGATACTTGAGATTCAAGTCTAGATGTGTAATTCTCTTAATCCATAAATTATGATCCATGGGGGCAATAAAACCAGTCATTTTGAAGAGCAACCAACAGAGCCCATCATTTTCTGCAGCTCCTGAGCTCAGTATCAGCAGCACACAAAAGGCAAAAAGCTGGTTAATAAGGAATTCTGCTCATCTTCACCTGGAATAAAACAAATTATCTGACAAAACAAGGCCACTTTCATGTTACACTTGTGGTTTCTTTGCCAAGTTCTTCTGGGAACTTTTAATGAAGGAGAAAACAGAAATGGTGCATGACTCCTGGTTCCTCCTGTGGACAGTCCTGTCCTGTGGACAGGAAATCTGGCTAAAAGCAGATTTCTTCTGAAATTACTATTATTTCAGCATTTTATATTTTTCTGTGAACAGCTATGGTTGATAATATGACTCAGTACTAACCTATACTTAGCAAAAGTGTTTCTTTGTAATTAGGGTGAGTTTTTTTCCACTTTAGGGCCAGAGTTTTCTTTGAGGTTCTTACTTTTTTATATTAATTTTAGTGCTTTTCCTTCTAATTTTCTGTTGTTATACGATTTTTCTTTTGTAAATTTTAAGATCTGTAAAAGTCAGTTTTGTGAGAAAGACAAACTGGATAGGAGGGGCTGGAAAGTGTGTCTTCATTTCATGTGNTAAAAGCAGATTTCTTCTGAAATTACTATTATTTCAGCATTTTATATTTTTCTGTGAACAGCTATGGTTGATAATATGACTCAGTACTAACCTATACTTAGCAAAAAGTGTTTCTTTGTAATTAGGGTGAGTTTTTTTCCACTTTAGGTCCAGAGTTTTCTTTGAGGTTCTTACTTTTTTATATTAATTTTAGTGCTTTTCCTTCTAATTTTCTGTTGTCATACGATTTTTCTTTTGTAAATTTTAAGATCTGTAAAAGTCAGTTTTGTGAGAAAGACAAACTGGATAGGAGGGGCTGGAAAGTGTGTCTTCATTTCATGTGTCCATCAGCCACTGAAATGAGAATGCTGCACTTTTTTGGGGACACACACACATATTTTTGTGAGAGGCAAGAACATAATTTAGTGCTGTGCTTGTTAAATGTGAATGACAAAACTCAAACAACTTAATGAATACTTTAGTCAGAAATAGTTTCCTAGGCTATAATCATGGAATATTAAGAAATCAAGTGTACCTCCTCATTCCTTTAGGCTTATCTGCTAAATCTATGGATTTTGGGCACAACACCACTGTCTGGAAATCATTATGGGAAATCCTGTTAGAGCTTTTTAAATTGCAATCTATAATCAAATGTTTGCATATAATAACTTAGGATCTTAAAATAGAATCACAGAATGGTTTGAGTTGGAAGGGACCTTAAAGCTCATCCAATGCCAAACTCCTGCCATGGGCAGGGACACCTCCCACTGTCCCAGGCGGCTCCAACCTGGCCTTGGACAATTCCAGGGATGGGACAGCCACAGCTTCTCTGGGCACCCCGTGCCAGGGCCTCACAGGGAAGGATTTATTTCTGATATTCCATCTAACCCCACTCTCTGTCAGTGGGAAGCCATTCCCCCTTGTCCTGTCACTCCAGGCCCTTGGAAATGGTCTCTCTCCATCTTATTTCTTAACATGTCACGTACTGTATTTCTACTTTTAGAACATATGGGTTAAAATTTTTAAATAAATACTGTTTGCTAACTCAATACAGTTATTCAGAATTCAGCTGTGGATCAATCCCTCTCAATAACAGAGATCTAAGCTGCAAATGGTCATATGCAAGAGGTAAGACCACATATTGAAATTCTCACCATTGGCAGCTTTGATTTACTCCCAGTCCCACTGAAAATCCATGTGGTTTTTCTCCAGCTCACAGAGACAGGATCCCCCCGTAAAAATGTCTAATGCATTTCACAACTGGAACAGCAACATTTCAAGAAGTACTTGGCTGAATTAGGATTGAAGCACGTGCTGATACTTGTGTTTAAGTTCCAAAGGAGAGGAGCTCAGCAGGATTGGGGTGAGAGCTGGGAGGTGTTTAAAGCTGACATTTTCTTCACCCCCAGTGCCTTGGATCAGCAGTTTCTAAATTGCTTCCTGTTACAATCATATCTTTATTCTGAGCCTCAGAACTCAAACAAGCAGCACATTTTTTGTCAGATTGGTGAGCCCACTGATGAGAGCTGTCCCCCAAAATATCACAACCATTGCCTTGGCTACAAGTCCAGCAAAGGGACATGGAGGTTTTAAGTTCTAGAAGAGGCAAAAGAAAACACTCCCATGGGATTTTACTATGTGATACTTTTCCAGAAGTGAGATAAAGATTTTTTTTAAAAGTATCTTTTTGCCTTCAAAACACTTTTGGAACTGCTAATAAGCTTCTCTCCCCTGTCTGAGCAGAACATCTGGCACATTACCTTGGAGGGCAAGTGATGGAGAATCAGCCTGAAACAGATGTGGCCACTTACCTGCCACAGCATCCCTGTTGTAGTCAGGGCTCCTTAGGCAGTCCTGGAAGGATAACAGAAAATTTCTGAGAGATCCTGGAAAACTACATGGAGCTAGAAGAAATTGAAAACTTCTGGTATCCCAGAAAAAAACCCAAACCAACCCATTAATTGTTATTGATTGAATTGCCTTGTCCTCAGCACAGCAATATTTCATATAACTGCTAGAAATATATTTACTTTTCTCATTATAATATGATGTGCACAAATCTTTTATTTAAAATCCCTCAGCAAAGCTGCTGCATAATTAAAGTTCCTAATGCTTAAATACTCTTTCTGCATAATCATACAAAGGAGTTGAGGACTGTGTGGTCTTCTTGGCTTTGAGAATTAGAGGAAAACACTACAAGGCAAAACATGATTTTTTAACAGGCTGTGGTGTAATGAGTTGCTGTGAGAAAGGCTTCATTGTCTAAAGTATTTTAAACAGCACTGCTTTTTATAGAATAACAGTAGAACTCCTTAAATGAGTCACTGGCAGCTTTTAAAGCATTGTAATGTATAACATGCACTTTTTGCCATTTGTATCTGTGTTTTTAAAATGCTGTGTTGCTACAGAGGAACAAAAAGGACCAACACATTAAACTGTTCCTTATATGAAACTCAAACACTGTAAAAACTTCAGTTTTTGTTAATACTTAAATATAAGAACCAGGTAAATTTGTATTTTGCTTCTTAGAGATGTGCTTCTTAACACTTTGTTATAACCCAAGATGATTTTTTTGTAAAAACAAAGATGGAAAACACATGTTTTTTGCCACATGTGATCCCTAGTCCTTCTTATTTTTAGTAAATAACATTTTTATTCCATGGTGGAAAGGGCCAAACACTAGAAAGAAAGGACCAGAAAGGACAGACTCCTTGCTAGCAATAAAAACTGCCATCTCCTTTCAGGTAGACAAACCTCAGAAACACCCTTCTTTATAAATCTTCTGGCCATTCTACTCTCAAAGTGACAGAAATTACTTGCAATTCTCACAAATTAGGGAAGTTTCAGAAAATAAACAGTCTCACAAATAATTCTGGTCACACAGAGTTTTGAACTCCTTTTGTTGCAACACGGTCAGAGCTGAGCATTCCCCAAAGGATTAAATTGAAAAGTTGTGCTAATCTGGGCTGTGAAAGCAGCAGAAGCCTCTGAGATACATGTTGGCCACTCAACACTGACTTCAATACAATATTTGTTTGGCAAGGAAAAAGGAAATATCCCAGTCCATGGATTTCTGTAGCAACAGTTTCTTTCCATCTTGGCAATTTGTGGGTCCTCGTTGCCTTGTCTTGTTGAAGCGAATTTGGAAGAAAATGCAGGTGTGGGGTGAGGGTGGTGAGATACCTCAAAGGAATCTGAGACAAAGGACAGGGAATCTGCAAAACTCCACTTGGAATTCAGCACTGGTGGAAGGTGACTAATTCTTTCTGGTTACATTGCAACATTTACAGGAAAGCATCAGCCCACTGCTGTAAGAGAAGGGGAAGGCAAATCCTGTTGTTGAGAGCAGCCCGTTAGAGCTCTGTCTGTCTCTGTAGGATGCTGCATAAAAGGCTGAGCCATTTTCCCAGATAATCCATCCATAAATCACTGTACTAAAATGGCCATCCCGACAGCAGCTCAGTGACATTCTTTCACAGGTTCCAGTTGTATCCAGGCAACAGGAACATGATAGTCAGATAAAAGCAGAGGTGGGGTGTCAGGGTAGAGGTTTGGGCACGTTTTCAGTGACTAGGGTGGAGAGGGCAAAGGGCTAAAGATAGGGTATTGATTATCATTTGAATCTATTTACATATTAAAACAGTTTAGCTGCTTGTTTGAGATACAGAACGTGATCCAACTAATGTATAAAGACGGACTGAAAAAGTATTTTAGGTGAACAGTTAACTGCAAAATTACATCTTCTTCCTCTGGGTATTCTTGAAATTTTCCCTTTGCTCTTCTCATCCACCCTCCTAATTTGTATTTCTATTGAATATTGACTTCATGGTAAGTTCAGCCCCCTGTATTAGCCAAGCCTGCAGGACCAGATGGCAGAAATTTAAGTACACACTATCCAGCTGTTAGCAAAGGTGTCTTGGTTTCCTAGACATTATGGAATATTAATTATAGTCACTTAGATAAAACAAGGACCAGAGAAATTTTTCAAGCATGACTGAAGTGAAAAATAGTGAAAAGAATATCCTTCCATGAAGAAAACACTTTTGTAATGTCTCTATTTTATCACAGATAAATCAATGGAAACTTGGTTTGATATCCAAAGATCCTTTGGAAAATTACAGTATCAGGCTTGATTGTCATATATCATGGTACAGACATCCCAGTTAGAAAAGCAAACACATTGGCAGTGTCACATGCCAGCACATGAAATATCACCATCTAGTCCATGTAATGTAGATCTCAGTTTTCTTCAGTTCAGTTAGTTGGCAGAACAGTTGTCCAGAATGGAAACAATTTTTCCCCTTTTGAAAAAGAGCAAATAAATCTGGAGCAACGCACTTGTAACAAGAAGCCAGCTGATGGGTTTGGATTGATATTAAATAGCTTGCTCCCATATAAAATATTCTTTTTGTATAACAGTAATTACCTGAAGTCAGAAGAAAGCACCCAGGTCATGGGTGTTACCTGCATCCTTCTGAAAACAAAACAAGGGAAGCACTTAAGTAAGTATGAAGTAGGACTCAGAACTGATGGGAATCATTTCCTGCCATTCCAAACACTCCCTAATGCCTGTGGAATGAGAGGAGCTTCCAAAAGCCCCTCACCTCTGCAGGGAGCAAATTCCAGAGCTCTCACAGAGGTGCCTCTTCAGCTTTGAGCTCCTTCCTCTCCAGACATGTATCACAGCATATTACTGCTAAATTATTGAAAATGCATTTAGTTCTTATTTCACTGGTGTATTAAAACATTTGGGTGGATTAGAGAGTCATTTCCTTAACCTGGTTGTGGAATCAGGTTCTAGTGTTGTTCTGGCTGTCTGACTGAAAGACAGAAAGCCACATTTGGGATCTGTGAAAAAGCAGTCCAGCAAACAATCTGGAAGGTTAAGATTTAGTTGGGAAAATTAAGCCAGCTAAGCAAAAAGTGCTGAAGCAGCAGAAGTACAAAAAGGGCTGTTTGTACTGTAGGAATTCTGCTGCTCCATTGCTCATGTCACAAAACCTTTGGCTGTGCATCCCTTGAAGTTACCCCACAGAAGTACATCCTGAGTAACTACTGGTGGTCTTTGTACTTTCAGCAGAGCCCAGGTGACCCAAGCCCAAAACCAGGGTTTTATAGACAAAGAGCTGCACACAAAATACAAAAAAGAGGGCAAAATACACTTGGCCAAAAGCACTGAGGAACAACAGAAGCATGAATTGCTTTAAGTGTGTGCATGTTGAAATTATCTGCAGAAGGAAAGGCACTGACAATAAGGATTTTCTCAAAAATTTAACTTCTTGAGCAAACCTGGAATTGGGCTTTCTGGCTGAAGAGACCGTGCAGGGCAGCAAGTTCCCCCACATTCTGCACCTGGGTTGGGACAATCCCTGGGATCAATCCAGGCTAGGGATGAAGAGATGGAGAAGCTCTGGAGAGAAGGACTTGGGGGTGTTGATGGGGGAGAGGCTGGAAATGCCCCAGCCCAGAACCCCCCGTGCCCTGGGCTGATCCCCCAGTGTGGGCAGCAGGGGAGGGGGGGATTCTGCCCCTCTGCCCCCTCAGGTGAGACCCCACCTGCAGAGCTGCTCCAGCCCTGGGAAACAGCACAGGGAGCACATGGAGCTGCTGGAGAGAGTCCAGAGGAGGCCCCAGGATGATCAGAGGGATGGAGCAGCTCTGCTGGGAGGAAAGGCTGGGAGAGCTGGGATTGTTCAGCCTGGAGAGGAGAAGCTTTGGGGGGAACTGATTGTGGCCTTGCAGGACCTGAAGGAGCCTGCAGGAAAGATGGAGAGAGACAGTTTCCAAGGGTCTGGAGTGACAGGACAAGAGGGAATGGCTTCACACTGGATGAGAGTAGGTTTAGATATAAGGAAGAAATCCTTCCCTGTGAGGGTGGGGAGGCCCTGGCACAGGGTGCCCAGAGAAGCTGTGGCTGCCCCATCCCTGGAAGTGTCCAAGGCCAGGTTGGATGGGGCTTGGAGCCACCTGGGACAGTGGGAGGTGTCCCTGCCCATGGCAGAGGGTGGCACTGGATGACCTTTAAGGTCCCTTCCAACCCAAACCATTCCAGGATTCTCATTCCATGAATTTATAAATTGTGATTTTGCACTCCCATGTTCCTCTCAGGAAAATGTCAAGGTTGGATTTGAATCTTTGTCGCTGCCTATTGTCATTCCAGATGCCCTGAGGTTCCCTGCCCGGGCTTGTGCTGGTGATCCAAAGTGTCCTGGCCTTCCTTTAACTCCTGCCAGATCCTTGCTGGTGTTTTGGATGTCACAGGACATCCAACACCTCTGATCCAGATACTGCACTGAACCCTCAATGTGTCTCAGTTTTACGTCATGAAAAACAGATGGAGAATCAAAGGAACTTCTGGAATGAGTCTTGCAGAAATCTAAAGGTCTCATTACATAACTCTAAAATATTCACTAAAGAAATAAAAGACTAAAAAAATTGAACTTTATGTGAATAATTTCTGAATAGAAGCAGAGATAATTCCAGCAATACAGTCCATGGAAACAGTGCAAAAGTTCCAGCAGAAATGTCAGATAAGATATTTCTTGTCTGAACACTTTTTATATTTGCAGCCTCTTTTGCATGAACGGTGACAGAAAGTATGAATTAGTTTCATTCCTTTCTTGTCTTGTCAAACTATTTGCTTAGTTTTTAAAGTAAGCAAATAACCATTGTCAGTTATATGAATTGAGTATATAATTATGTACAGGGAGGCTTTATACAGCAAAATATGATCGTGTCAGAAAAGGTTGCTTAACTACTAATTTTGTGAAAGTCATGATTTGAATACCCTCTGACTGATATCCCAGCAATCCATCTCATCTTACAGTCTGGATCATATAATTTTCCCTGTGAGCCTCACAAATGGAGAAAATAAAGCTCAGAAAGTTTTCTTTTAAGTGTTTCCTATTTACAAGGTTTTTGAAGTTAACAGAAGAAATGTGAGAGTTCTACTGTGGATTTTTTCTCTTTTTTTTTTTTCCAAATAATTTTGTTTTTTATATTTTATTTTAACAGCAGACCTTCAGAGCTCTAAAATAAATTGGTTCCTGGGCTCCAATTCTTCCAGCCATCCATTGTGTAAGAGCATCAGGGATAAGTTCCTTCCAAAATAATAGTGACATATTTTTGATTTTTCAGCAAGACTTTATATCCCATATAATTAATAATATTTCTAATGTTAAAGAGAGGGCCCTAAAAAGCTTGAGCTGATGCCAGTGGCCTTGTTTGCTTTGGTAAGATGGCAACCAATGGAAATGGCAATGCCTCCTCCCTGCTCCTCCCTCAAGAAGGGAAGGAGCCAGAGGAACACAATGTGGTGATGGGATATTTCAGAGTGGTCTCTTCACCAGTCTCTTATTTTTCCACAGCTACTATTTTTTTCAATACTTTACATAAAGCTCTCTTATTTAACACAAGCTGAAGTAAACCTAGAATAAAAAAAAAAAAAGTGAGGAAATGGGAGGGAAAAATCCCCAGACATAAAGAATGTAAATGATTTTGCAATTTTCATCACGTCAAGAATTTTCATGAAGTCTTTCTCCCCAAGGCTCCTAACCTAGAGCAGCTCTTCACTCTGCTCATTATTAAACAAAATACAACTTTGTGGCTGGGCTGGGTTCACAGACTCTTGGGAGAGAGAGAGAGAAACCCCACACATGAAGGGAATTTTGTGTCTGGCTTTTGTCTGTAATTCCAGCAGCCCCAGCACGGCCCTGGACCAGTGAGTCCCTGAGACACCCAGTGTTCCCCAGCATCGAGTCCAGCTGGAGCCAGAGACCAACACTCACCTCTCTCTCAGCATCTGGCTCAGATCCAGGACAGGTTTCCAGTTCTACAGAAATTCCCCTTCATCTCCTGGGAGCAGAAGCTGCAATGTGAGGCATCTGACATATTTCAGACCACTGAGGCCATTTTTTGGAGGTATTTGCTGGTGTCTGCCTGAGATAACAGTTGAAACATGGTGTCCCTAGACAAGAAACTTCCCTTGCACTCTGAAAACACGTCACATAAAGTAACTCTGGACAAAACAGACCATGAGGAATGGCCAGCCTTGTCTAGATTTAGGAAGTCATAGCCCACTGATTAGATGTCTAATTAGATACTACTGATTTTTATGCCCTTTTTGGAAATCTGACATCAAATACACACCATAAACTTCTGAGTGTTAAAGAGATGGACTCTCCCTTCTCCTCTTGGAAGCATTAACTACTCTTAATAGTGGGATTATATAGTGAGAAGAGGCAGGTGCAAGAGAGGCTGAAGTGTAAGTAATCAGTCTATTAAATATTTCCCATGCAGTGTGTTTCCCTTAGATTAAACACACAGAATCACTTGCCATCCAAGCTGAGCAAAAAGAAGTAAAATGTCAAGTTATTATGTTCACATTTCCCAGCTTCAGGTCTTTATCAGCTTCCTGAGACAATGACCAAATGGAGCTCTCATGTCTGAACATGGCTGGGAGGAGGCAGGTGGTGCAGCACTCCTGTCAGACATTTGGATCATTCTCCACCAAGCAGAGAGAAAAATGTCAGCTGAGATGTTCACACAGAACTTGACATTTGGGGAAGTGAATATAACCTTCAAATCTGGCTTTCCCTTCATATGTAGCAGAGAAATACAAAAGTAATGGAGATGTGCAAAGCAGAGCTTGAAATAAGCACAGCACAACATCTTATTAGTGCAGAACTTGCCTACAGGGTCTAATCTAAGCACTTGTACCAGGAGCTGTGTGTCACCTCAGAAATGAACTACAAAATATTAAAATAGAGAGCAACACTGTCCTTTTCAACCCCAACCTGCTGAGGTTGTGATCCCTAAATAGGTTCTGCTGTGCCTACAGCTACAACCCCCAAATGTAGGACACGCAGAACACAGAAGATTAAATAAATGGCAGAGGAAGCCCTGCATCCTCCAAAGAGGAGGTGCCTCCCTACACAGTCACACGTCTCTGAGTCTGTAGGTGAAGCTGTGAGCTGGTAGGGTTGGCATCACCATATATAAAACACTCCAAAAATGATCTAACCAAGTTCATAATGACAGGGGCAAATAGTCTTGAAGGATGGTAAACATCCCCCATTGTAATTCTCCAAGTCTGAAGCATCCACCTGCATCTCCTCCTAAGCTTTTGTAGCACAAACAGTTCGGTAGAGGTTAAAAGTGAACAGAAAAACTTCAAAGGGGGGAAAAAAGGTGACAGTGCTACTATGAGCACTGACAGACTTTGGAAAAAACCCACACTGCACAGAGGAAGATGCTTCTTACTAGGTTTGCTTTTGTAATTTAGGTGATTGTAACTTCAACTTTTAAAACCACTTCAGTGGTTTGTGTTATATACTGTGTTCTAAGGTAAAAGGTAAAAAATAAGGTCTGGGAGGAAAATTTCAGCTAATGTCTATTTTGTCAAAAAAAAACCCTCAAAATTTTTGATGACATTTTTTTTGATATTTCCCATCTGCACAATTATTTTATTCCAGGATGTGCACTTTAGTTATGTAATCATTTGTACTTCATCAGAACTCTCTAGATCCATTTTTCCCTGACAATTTTGCAAAATACTAATATTCTATGATCACAGACCCACAGAATGGCTTGGGTTGGAAGAAACCTTGAAGATGATCTGGTTCCATGTTCAGGGACACCTTTCACTATCCCAGGGTGCTCAGAGCTCCATCCAGAGATTACACCATGGACATAAACAAATAGGACTAAATCTTATCCCCCCAAACAAGATCTAAGAGTCACTATCAAAGTTGAACAAGCCAAAAATACCAATCAAGGGGTTTTTTTTGAAAATAGATCCTCTCAATCCCCTGAGAAGTGTGGCTGAAGGTGAGAACACAGCATGTTACTGCAGAGCTCCACAAGAGCAAGAGGAACTTAGGAGGCATCTGAGTATTGAAGATGCTTGACAATAAGGTCTGGGCAACCTGAAGTGTCTGCTCATTAAATGAGAATTAAGCTGTTGAAATTCAAATCTTAAATTTTCAATATATGCAAGCAAGTTCAAAACTAAATGCTTTTCCATAGCTTTTATTCATAGCAACTTTCTGTTAAAGACTTGCTGTCTGGAAAATGTGGTCTTGCTGTTAATTTAATTCTCAAATTAAAAATACACAAACAACTTTTTCTGATGGTAGTAAATTCTGCTACATAACCTCAAAGATCATGATGTAAAGCTCTTTACCATGCAATCAAAATAACTTCTCCTGCAAAATAATCCCTGGCCAAAACACTAAATCAAGCAACCACCTCTTTTCATGCCTGAATGCCCAAATGAGCTGGGCTCAGTCCAGCAGTGACATAAATGTACAGAAATACAGTAAATAAATCAAAAGTTCTGTCCTACCAGACACTGAAATCATCAAGAATCAATATCTCTCCAGAGTTTTCACACCAAGGTGTGGGAAAGATCTAAAAAGCTCATCAACAACAATTCTCCTATTCAACATACCAGGAAATTACTGGATCAGTCAAACCAAACGTGAAAGGAACAACAAATCATGAATCTGAATTATGAGCCACACTGTGTAATGTTCAAGAGATTCACATTCTCAATGACTTTATATCTCAATGATTCAAAATATTTTACAAACTGTACCTCATCTGGATAAAGTGTGGGTCAGTAACTGGTTAGTTACTCATAAGACAGGGAATAGCATGAAAATCCCTGCACAACAGGAGCTGGAGTTACATTCAATATATGGATGTGCACGACTTCCAAAGGTGTGTCTGAGGTTACAGCACAGCAGAACACATTTGTATCCTAAGCTTCTGCCAGCAAGGGAAATGCCTTTAATTACATAACAGAGTTATCATCATCCTTGGGCAGATTTTTTAGTCTGTAAAGTCTCCTTGAGATCAAATGGAAATTACCCACAGACTGCTCATTTCACGTGGTGTTCTGGCACTGTTTCCTCCTGGTTTGTCATGTTTCCGTCTCTTTGTGTTATTCAGCTGGATAATTTCTTCCAAACAGAAAAAAAAAGAGATAATGTCCAAACATTTCCATTTCAGTAATATCTAAATGAAACACTGATAATGACAAATGCAAAAAATTCCCCTCTCATTTGGGTTATGTTTTACTGCAGGTTATTTTGGTGAAGGAGAGCTTTAAATAAACATTTCTTTTCCTCTCTTTCCAATGTTTTATTGTCCCCATTCCTTTGCTTTAAACAATGTTAAACTCTTATAGAAACATGACATTAAAAGGACAGTGTCTTGTGTTTTTAATGAAAATTATCTCAAGACTAATAAAAAAGTCATGCGAGAATTTTCCAACAAAAGCTCCCTGAGGACTCAGAGCAGAGGACACAGCATTCTGTAAAATTAAATCTGTATAAAGGGTTTGAGATGAGGTGTGAAGTCATTTGGAGTATTCTCATTTTCTCTCCTCTGTGCCAGAGAACACACAGCAAAGAAGTTCAGATGTGCTCAAATAAGGTTTAATTACTTTCAGACTAAAATAGAGGTATTAGAATATGTTCAAGGATTATTAAGAAAGGAACATTTAAGCAGATACCAGTTTTAGCTACAAATCATCAATTTCAGCTGAAAAAAAAAAGCATTAAAGCAAAAATTCCCTGTCATAAAAAATATAAGATACTAAGTTTACAGCAAATTTAAACTTGTTCTGAAAGACCTGCTGAGTTCTCTTGTCACTAGAGGTCACTGTTACAGTTTTGAATCATTCAAGGCTGTTGACTCTTATAAAACTTCCCCAGTATATTCTAAATTTGAAAACCTCCCTCTATGAAAAATATTCTTGTTTGAATAATGGTACTTGAAATATATCTATAAGTATGTTCCCCAGAAAAACAAGTCCAGAAGTACTAGTCAAAAATTCTGCTCAGGACAGTGTTTTGAAATACTTCATTTATTGTGGTTCTCCAGCAACAGGTTCATTCCAGTAACTGCAGCAATAAGTACATTGAGATGAGGTGCCCTCAAGAACAGCAAAGATTATCTTGATACTCATTCAAACCATAACCCACAAGAAAAAGGAAAGAAAATTAGTCAGAGTGATTGGTCCTTGAGATATTCAGGTCCTGACTCATCAGGAATCCTCAACACACCAGGATGAGAAGTGATGATGGATACTTGGGGGGAAAAAACCAACAAAACAGAAACAAAACTGGTGAAAAATAAAGGCTTTTTAGATGTTGTCTGGCCCTTGTCTAACATTTGTTGTCACTTTGACCTACATTAAAGTCATTTGCTGCAGAACTGCCACAGTTGCTGCCCCCTCAACACATTCCTGGCACCAAAGTGGCCTCTTAGTTGTTTCCATTTTCAGCAGAATGTTGATCAGGGTGAAGATTGAACACAAAAACCTTTTCAAATCATTTTCCTTTTCTAAATGCAAAGACAAGAAGACATGAAGTTTATCTGAGGTGCATCCAGTGTCTCTCAGGGACTTTGCGTGGGTTGCCAGGTCTGGGCTGCAAGTCCCACTGCCAGCTGCACTGTTTGACACCAGAGATGTCACAGGAGAAGGTTCTGAGTGCTGCAGAGAAAGTTGCAGGTGCTCTCCAAAATTCCATGACTCCCTCCATGACAGTTGAGAGGAGAAAAAACTCTCTCTCCCCTTCAAGGCCTTCCTGGCTGGACTCTTTCCTGGGGTAATTTTACTTTCTTTATCTAAGATTAAGAATCTCTAGAAGCCAGAAGAATGTGTTTAACTTCCCTATATTTTCTGCTCTTATAATGACCAGTTACTCATCTCTTGATAATATTTGTCAGATTTCTGACTTCCCATTTTGGAGTAAAGTTCACCTTAATTTTCTGACCATAAAAACCCAACAATCTCCCAAACAAAACCAACAAAATCTCACAACCAACTTCACAGACACTCTGGGGGTGTTTCCTGCCTTTCATGAGGCTGTGCCAGGGCACTGGAACTTCACCATGAATCACAACCATTGCAGGAGTTCCCAAACTGATTCAGCAGGTGGTTCAATGCCACCATCCAAGATGAATCCAGATATTTTACCATCCTCTCTCCAGTTCCATCCTGGCAGTCCCTACCTCCCACAGCACCGTGTTTCTTGTATCTTTTCCTCAATTTAACCTTAGAAGAAGGATGTAAGACTATTAAAATTACAATAGTTTGTGTTGTAGGACAATTAAATCCTGTCCCATTCTTTGTTATGTCTCTAATCAATACAGGGGGAGCTTTATGAACAAGAAGCCCCTTTGAGGGAGACCAAAGAAAAAGACTCAGCCAGATGTTCTCAGTTTGCACAACAACTGTTTTATGTGCTTATGCTCTCAGAAAACAAATGCTTAAAAATCATAAATCTAAGAATTAATTTCACTTTCACAATAGTGGAAAATGAGTCTCTTTTTGCAAAGAATGAGAATAGACACAGCCTGAATACAAGCTGTTCAAAGATATGAATGGATGTCTCAGCCATGCATAAGTTCTTTGTGCAGTAAACCCAATAAAGAAGCAAATTAGGAGAAGGGACGTATTCACTGATGAAGAACAGGGAGACAAAACATGCAGGAAAACTAAAAATATTCTGCCACAAAACCCTCCTGATTGCAGAAAATGTAATCCCATAATCAGAGATTTGCAATCCTCAGGGCTGGCATAAAGACATGACAGTTCTATTGAAGAACAGAGTCTGTAGCAAAGCATTCTTTGTATACAACATTTGCAACAAATATAATTGTATATGTATTCAACAAATGTTAATGCCATTCTAAGAAGAATTAAAGCCAGACAGTGTGGTGAACATAAAGGTCAATCAGAGCTGCATTAAAAACATTCTGTTCCATCTTTTATCCATTCAGCATCCAAGGGAGATCATTATGTTTTGGAATGAAAAGGGAATGTATGGGGGGGCAATCATTTCTTCTTGCCATGGAAAGAGCTGCTAGCTGGAAAAAAACCCCTCCTTGTTTAATGGTTTTATTTGCAGAAAAATGAAAGCCAGAGAACAGCTGTGCTAAAACACTGTTTGTCCTTGTTATTAAACAAAGCATAATCACTAAACATGATGGATGGAGAGAGAAAAGAACTAAAGTTATGTCTGCTTCAAGACTTCACTCATTCCCTAGTCATTTTCCTGCTTCAGGTCTGTTCATTTGAGGCTCCTGCTCCTAAAAAAATCGTAATTCTTCTCACAGTACATCGATTTTTTTCACTTCAACAAATTCAAGGGCTGACACTACTTTAGCACTGATTTTACCCTGTAGTATCGTCTCTGGCTCCTACTTAACCCTTGTTCCATAAGATAGAAGAATAAGTCCATCCATCATGTTTTATCTATTTTTTACTGTTCTTGAGTCTGAATAAGGTTACCTTGCTTCAATATTTTTTTAATTATGGTGTTGAAATTACAGTGACAGTAGTTGCACAAATAGACACGTCAAGATCAATAGTCAATTTGATCTGGAGAAGCTTTCTTCTTTTGTACCATGCCAGATAAAAGAGAATATCCATGGTTACTGCTATTAATATTTATGCCATTCTCCAAAAGGAAAGAAAAATGCTAGACAACAGGCCTGGACATTGATTGTCATACAGGTTATTGTGAAGCATTTAAAAAAGGCACCATAACATGGCAGGGAGAATAATTTTCCATGTTACCCAAAGCCCAGAGAGCTAAGAATGGATGACAGGGTAAAGCTGGTTTGTCCAAATGCAGAACATCCAGTACTTGATGTTAAAATGGTTTATTTCAGTGTTCTCCTCCTGGACAGGAAAATCCTGAAGGAGGTTCTGCAAGGGCACAAGATCTGGGGATACTGGAGAGGGAAGTGCCTGATCCATCCAACCACAGGTTTCCTCCCTACCATCCTCTGAGAATTGCTTTGTGTCAGTGAGTAAATTTGCTTTCTCCTGTGACTTTGGGCTAAATGTGCCTTTCTCACAGGAGCACAGCACAGTGAGCCTGGATGTCTGTACAGGAAAGGGGAAGGAACAGTGTAAGGCTGAGTAATGCCCTCAGCTCCATCTGCTTGGCTTTTGCTCCTGTGCAGGCTTTTCCACGGGGGCTGAGGGTCCATCCCCCCAAAACTTTAAGAGTCATCTCAGTGAGGTCCTGAGTGACCCTTGTCTCCCACCATATGGATGTGGCAATATTGGGCACCCACAGCACACAGAGGTGTGAGCTGAGCCTGCCTGGGTTACAGCTGCCATTCTAAGGGCATCCACAAGGAGGATTTTCCACAAATTTGACTTTCTCAGAACCAGAAAGGTTGGAAAAGGCCTTCAAGATCATTGAGTCCAACATCTGATCTTGTCCCCCAGCCCAGAGCACTGAGTGCCACATCCAGTCCTTCCTTGGACACCTCCAGGGATGGGGACTCCAAACCTCCCTGGGCAGCCCCTTCCAAAGCCTGACCACCCTTTCCATGGAGAAATTCCTCCTGATGCCCAACCTGCCCCGCCCCTGGCACAGCCTGAGTCCGTTCCCTCTCATCTTGTCCCTCGTTCCCCGGGAGCAGAGCCCGACCCGCCCCCAGCTCCCCACTCCTGTCAGCGAGTTGGTGAGTGAGAAGATCCCCCCTGAGCCTCCTTTCCTCCAGGCTGACAGATTTCCCTCAGGAAATGTGCAAAGTCTCCTTTCCCATGGTATCAATCCCTTTAGCAGGAGGTATAACCACAGACTGGCCCAAGTTCATACAAATGTTCTGAAGCCAAAGTTGTTGCTGCACCCTGGGCACAAGTCAGTGCTGAATAACAGATGGGGATTGAAGAAGAGACTGGAAGCAAAACTTCTACAGGAAAGACAAAGTGTTAATTCAGCTCTAGAAGTGATTTCTTGTAGTATGAAACCTGTGTTTTAGGGAATGCTTTACCCCAGTGGAGACAACTGCACTGGATGGATGGCACCAGCTGAAATGTGTATTTTTGCCCTACTGCTAAAAGTTACTCATGCCAGGAACAGGCCACTCATCCTCTGAAAAGTCTCCTTTGATGTGGGGATCTTAGCAATGAACACAGAGGATATAACATATGTATGTCCCAAAAAACAAAAGAGCACAAGAGCATTTGTGCTTGGAATTCTTAGGGTGTTATTTATCCCTCCCTCCACATAAGCTCCTATAGTTGCCAAGAGCAATAATAACATCACTGATGCTCCCCCTTGCCTTGGAATGACTGCAGAATAAGCAGTTCTGGTTTAAGCAACACATACAGAGCAGCAATTAACAGCATTATCCTGGAAAGTTCTGGTTCTGGAGGAGCTGCATTGTCACTTGGATCCAGTGCATTTGACTCCCTCACCTGCTGTGACAGCTGAGCAGAAGTGACATGTTTTAGATGTACACATTCACTACGTGTATCACAGGCTCTGATGGCAAATGCAGACAGCTAAGGCAAAAATGCCTTGGTTTATATACAAATATAGATCAAGCCTAGAATATAAATAAATCATTCCTAGCAGATACCTGCCCGGCTCCTTCCACCCCAAAAAATCTCTTCCTGCATCAGTAAAAGCCTCATTCTCAGTAAAAATTGATTCTTCCTCCAAGAGCTGATTCTAATAAGAGAGATTAAGGGGGAGAAAAATTCCCTGTGTAGTCCCAGTGCCTCTCTCCAGTGCCTCCCGAGCTGGCAGACTAACAATGCAGACTAACCTTGCTGGGAAAAAATCACATCTCACCTGAACATGGAAAATACTTGTAGAACTCTGAGTAACAGGGCCACTCACATCTCCTGACATAACAGGAGTTAGGCTGGAATAGGAATGAGTGAGAAATGACAAAGGAAGCAGCAGGAAAGTAGAGAAAAAACAGCAAAAAAGAACCGTCGTTCAGAGAAACTCGAGGTTGGTGACAGACGGAGGATTTGTTTCTGTTGCTGGAGAGAGGAATAACAGGATGGTGGGAGGGGAAGGGAGATGCAGCCTGCAGGAAAACAGCACTGCCTGCTCTCCAGGAGCATATCCAGGGGTAGAATCAACCAGTGCTCACCTCCCCAATGCAGAGAAAGGCTCAGAAATTAAATTAAATCAGGCTTTGGGGACACTGTTGGTTTTTTTTTAACAAAAAAGATCGCAGATTCATAAGAAATAATTGTCACTGTGGCATCTAATAAGTCTGGTAGCATACAGTGATGCTATGCACAGGTTCTGAAAAAAATGAGCACACTTTTAGCTGTTGTATGGTTTTTAGCTCTTGTCAATTAGATATTGCTCAGGGACAGCAATGGAGGAGCAGGGAACATTTGCTTTCTAGTCTTTAAAAGTGACATCTCAAACTTTAAGCTGTCAGTTTATTAATTAATTAGTCTGGTTCAACTTTTAGCTGGCCCATGGTTTTGCATTCTTATTTTCTACTGTGTGGCACATGGAAATTCACAGCAAATTTGGGCTTGTGGGCACCAACTCTTGCTGCTGTTTGGGCAACTTTCAGGTTTTGGAGCAAGAGGTCAGGAAGCTTTTTATCAGTTCTTCAAAAAAGGATAGTGGACTTTTTCTCATTGTTAGGGAAAGTACATGGATATTTATTTAATCAGCTCTTGTGAGCACTGAATACCTTTTCTTAGCCTTTCAGAGGGTGTTTATTTCTATTTTACTGGACAAGGAAAGAAGGGACCTTCCAAGTTTAAACCTTAAAAAGGTTGATTCACACAATCAAGTCTCCAATTCCTTCCTAATTCTATTTTTACTTATTATTAAACAGTACCTGAGAATTTTTTTTATTCCAAAGGTGCTACATTAGGTAAACGATACATGAAATATATAGATCTCCATTAGCCCAGAATCAAAACCTCCAAGCCTTATTTCAATATTCCTACTTATTTCAATTAAACTTCATTAAATTTGGAACTCAGCAATTCATTTGCTTACACAGAATTCTTAAATAATCATGCAATTTGTTTTAAGTAGCCTAGGTCTATCTGGAAACATTAACATTAATTTTTCAAATGAATTTTAAATAAATCTGATTTTTAAAATGATTTTTACATAAACCTGATTTTTTTCTGATAGGCTTTGGCTTGTGTTTCTCTCAAAAGCTGCCTGTAAATGTCTCAAATCCAGAGTTTTTTTCCCCAAAGAGAAATGTTTCATCCGTTTGGAAAAGTACTCAAAAGAAAGATGTGTTTTGATTCTGCCTTGTAAAAATAGTGAACTCCAAGTCACTTGTCACATTGGGAAAGCTTGGTTAATATTTGTTTAAATTAAATTACCCATAATGACTTTAGTCTATCATACTTATGTTGGCACTGTGCAGGTAGCTGCAAATAATTTCCTTTTTGTTTTCATGAGAGCTCGAGAAAATTAATCCTAATTATTTTAAATGGACTGTGCTGACTGTTTAATGTGCTGGTACTTGAGCAAAACACCTACTCAACATATTGCACAGTAAGGAAGTTGCCACTCTTTAGAGGACCAGAACTGCAGCACTTGGAGAGACAGACAGAAAACTGTGCAGGGCTGGAAGGTATCAGGGGACAAGTTTCTACATGGTGGGGCAAATGTTGTCAGTCAGCAATTTATGATATCTGGAGGAAATAAAACCTGATTGCAACCAAATCTATCCTACAGTTAATGCAGTTGTGATGATGAGTTTGTTTAGAAAATATGTGTATTATGTTGTAATACAATGCACTCTCCTCTCTTCAAGATCAGCTTTCTTCAAGCAGTCTACAGAAATATTTTAATTGATCTCCTAATAATAATGATATGATTTTTACAGAACCTTTCAAGCACCTCAAATAGCAACAATACGGAGGGGCTTTTCATAGGAAACACCACCTATACACACTGAGATAATAAACCCACACTCTTCACGTTATCAGACCCTCATGTGCATTTTTAAATCATGATAATGATGCTACTTTCTACCTTGAAAGTGCCCATAAATTTGTCCTGCTGCTTACCTGATGTTGCTCCTCAGTGTTCTCTTGAGAATTACAAATCTCCTGCCCATAATCTGCTTTCATCATTTAAAAAAGCTGCTTTGCTTTATGATTTCGAGTGCCAGGGATGAGATGGATGGGCTCCTAACTGGCTGTGCTGCTTCTCTTCCTCCTTCATCTGATCCTAATTAGCTCTTTCCTGCTCAGAAAAGATGATGCAAATAAAGGAGACAGGAATTCCTGCATAGAAAACCTTGTATTGTTTGACTTGCCTTAAAGTTTTTATTCCCTGGCACAGGGTGCCCAGAGAAGCTGTGGCTGCCCCATCCCTGGGAGTGTCCAAGGCCAGGTTGGAGCCACCTGGGACAGTGGGAGGTGTCCCTGCCCATGGCAGGGGGTGGCACTGGATGGTCTTTAAAGTCCCTTCCAACCCAAACCATTCTTGATTATTAAAGTCCTTCCCTGTACTGAAGCATTCACTGTGCTTTTCTTCAACTCTAACAGACAATTAATTGCCTTTTTAATAAATCTGCAATTTGGTCTCAATAACACCAGGAGCCATCACAGCTCCCCACTGACATTTGCACGTACTTCACAGTCTGGCTGGGATGACAGAAATGTGCAAAGGAATAATCCCAGATGGGAGTGAAGCTCAGCCAGGTGGATTCCTTTCAGACTCCACCACATTTCCTTGCTGGTAGTTTCTATTGTGCCTAAAACAGGCACATGAAACCAGCCATTCTGGGTTGTAATTGCAATTGAACTCTCCTTAGCACAATTCCTAATTGCAGAAAGAAAGCAAAGCCACAGAAGTTTGCTTAGATTAATGCTCAGAAAGTGGCACAGAAAATAGAAAAGCAGGTGGTATTTTGCTTTGACTTAGAAAAGATCCAGAATGTGAAAATATGAAACAGAATACAGCTTTCTTTAAAATTAATAATAATAAAAAAGGGGATACATTTCTCCATCTACTATAGCAAAGATATGGATCTTCTCTGACAAGAACAACTCAGTAATTTCCTCCTCTGAACTCATGAACTCCCTGGAACTGGACTCCTCACCTCTCAGAATATTTTGACACTTTTAAAGGCAATGATGAACAAGATACATGAAAAAGAATAAAGTCTGTTCTATTCTTACAGATGGCAGTGTTGGGATAACTCAAACTGAGTTATTTAAAAGCATTTTAGAACTTGGGAAAGCAGGGACACTGTAGAAATATTCTGCATTTTCGCATGAATATAGCACACCTCAGGAAGTCTTCTTAACTTATAATTTGGTTAATATTGACCATTCCTAATGTGCCAAAAAATAGAAAAATAAAGCACTTCTGACGCTTCCTTCAGAACTTGTCTTCAATACAGTTTGGGAGTTTTTGTATTTTATCCAAATCATTGAAAAAGTCATATTATGTAGATATTCTGACTTTGACTTGGTTTTGTTTATTAAAGGTTTTCCATTTTTCCAAGCCATTATAACTCCTAAGTTCAAGTCACTTCAACCAGTTACAAATGGCACTAAAATGAATGGGTTTCCCAGCCTCTGGAACTGATCTTAAAAAATTCAATTTAAAGCATTTATTGGATGGACACTTCACTGTTAAATTTCAAAACTCAATGTGAGAACCTTGAAGTTTTAGGCCCAAGGAGCTGCCTTTTACTGCTTTGCAACAAATTACCAGAGAGCAACTCTGAGAAAAAAAACAACATAAACTCAGCATCTTTTGCAAGCACAGGAGCAAACACCACACAGCAGTGATGTAGGAATTGGGATCATGAGAGCAGATTGGTGAGGACCCAAAAACAACAGCATGTGAAAGCCTGGGAAAAAAGTGAAGGCAGCCTCTGCCTGTCTGAACCTTTGATTTTTTCCAACATATTGAGTGCCCAGGAAATGCTTTTTAGGCCACAAAACAGGACCAAAGAGCACCAACTGCTTTAATATCAACCACTGTAAAATAGCTGTGACTGAAACCAGCTGATCAGCCAGAAGTCAAGGCTGGATCCTCAACCTTGTCATAGAAAAGAGATTGTGCAAACACACACCTCCATCACTTCCCATTTCCTACAACTTCATGTTATTTTATGCTGGTATTTGTCATGCAAATCACAGACTTGGGAAAAGATGCCAAAAGCTGGTGTCATGTTTCCACTGCATTCTCCAAGTTTGGATTTCCATTTTCTTATATCTGGAAAATATGTGTCTTGGATCTTATATATATGTGAAATTCCTAAAAGTCACAGGAGTTGTAAAGTAATTTAATGTAAGAGTTCACTAGTCTCTTCCCTAATATTCCCCATATGAATGCCATTAAAAGAAGAGTAAGGAGAGAGATAAATCAATTTCTAAAATTTGAAATGTTATTGTTATTTTTAAGCACAGAACAGCAAAGCACAGCACCAATATAAATTGAAGTCTCAAGATAGCAGGAGAGATTAACATTATGCTCTAAAATATGCTCTTAAGCATTCTCAGATCTTTAACAAAATCATTCATCTCAGCTCCAAAATGTTAACATATTCCACACAAAGTTCATTGGTGACATAATTTGCTAACTCTCCTTCTCTTCCACACTCCATGATTTGTCACTTCAGTTTTACCAAGAGGAAAAGCAGCACTGCCCAATATCCTCAGCACACTTGGAATTACTGTAAAACCAGGGCTCCTGCTGCTCATGTTTTCTTTCTGCCTTTTTATAACCAGCTGCTGTTTGTACTGTTTTGTGCTCTATTTTCCTCTGTTAATTGGAAACAGTGGCAGGCAGGTTGTTGTTAATTAGAAATGGTGCCAGTAAGGTGGTATCTTCCTTGGAACCCTGGAAAGTCTTTCTGACTGTTGTGGTACATCTCTCTTTTCCAGAATGCTCAGGAGCCATTATATATTATTATATAATTTTGTATTATGTGTTAATAATATTATAATAATATTATTCTCTTTCACGTGTCCAGCATTGTAGATGTTAGAGGATTTTTTTTTTGGTCTGCTTTTTTAAAAAGCTTTTCTGGTCTTTTCCAGGGCTCTTTGTAACAAAAAAAATCAAATTACAAATAGCTCAAAGGCCTGGTTGACTCAGGGCCCCATCTCAAACAGCTTGGTCCAAACTCTGTTAAATTAAACAATGACCACTATGGATTTCACCAGTGTAACCATTAGTAATATTTTCTCCCTGATTCTACTACCCTGACACTCTAAGCCTTACTTAGATCAGATTCTGAAGGTCTTTATAAATTCCAAACATTTAGTGACATCAGACCTACTTATGTGCGAATTGCTGAATGTGGCCAAAATAAATGACAGTTTCAGAAATAAAAACCTTTGCTGCCTTGCAGGGTTTAACCTATTGAGGCAGCAAATCATGGGAGAGTCCCAGCAGGCCAGAAGGGCTGAAGGGAGCACACTGGAGATTCCTCAGGATGGAGGACATGTGTTTTTCTTTGCTTGCTAAGTCTAGAATGAAGTGTAGCTCTGTCTGAATTAATACACAGCATCTCTTCAGCAGAACACAGTATTTTATACCTGTAACACCTTGATTCCATGAGTTTCTATCTGCACAGACAGTTCTGGAGCATCCCCACTCCAGTCCTCCCCACCTCCAAATCTGGAGTCAAGAGCAAGATATGGACACATTTCTGCTTCTTATTGTCACCTCCCCCAATTATTTCTCTTGTAAAGTCTGTTGGGTGTCAAGCTTCCATTACATCCTCCATGGGATTTAAAAGCAAAAGAAAAAAAGTTTTACATAGTTCCACTTTAAAGTTGACACATTCAGCTCTTCCCCTGCAGTTTGTGTTGAGGACTTTTTCCAGTTTGCAAGTCAGTGACAAAGTACAGAGTGATTGGAGCTATTGAAGGTCTGGACTAGAACTGCAACATCTGGCTCCTCCTTCTTCTGAAAGGCAGTGCTATCAGTGGTAATTATAGACTTAAAAACTAGATTTTCACATTGATTTTGTTTTCTTAGAATGGATCAGGTACTTTATGTGCTTTTAATTCCATATAGTTCTGCCTTATTAAGGAATAGATGTTCAGTCCAAGATCACATTCATTTAATTTCCATTGATTTCAACCCTTCTTTGTCTAATGGACAGCTCAGAACAGCTCTGTTTGTTTTGCTATGGACTATTTAGGGGGACAAATGGCAATTCAGATGATTTTTTTCCTTGAGTGCCAGTTGCCAACTGCAGGTTCCACAGACTCTTTTCCCTGCAGTGTGTAGTGGGAAGTGCACAAAAACAACCAACTTGGAGTAGGCTGAGAGATTTTAGCATCTGGCAAATAACTCCCCCATAACCATTCTCTGCTGGATTGCACTATATAAAGAGATAGAATTCCAGACCCAATAATTCATCCCTTAGAATTAACTACCCCTGCAAAAACTGCTTTAAATTATTTCTCCCATAAGTAAATTACAAACATTTTGCCCAGAAATCAATATCTGATTATGTGTGTACACACACATTCATCTTCAGCGCTTTGGAAAACAAATAGAGATGCTATTTGGGCAAGAGAAAGATGTCACCAGGTTTCCTCCAACCAAACAAGGACATTAAGAAAACCCCAGTGTTCCCTGTGACATCTGGCACTGCAGAGCTGCCTGTCAAAACACAGGGGAGCTCCGTGGGTAGAATGGAATCGGGGCAAAAAGAGTGAAATATTTCAGGTTTGCTGAACACAGCATTGCAACAGCTGATTGCAGGGGCACAGCAAGAGCTCTAAAATGAGGGGATAAATCAGAAAAAGAGGCACTGTATTTTAATATATTTTATATATTTTGACAGTTGAGCATAGATTGAGTACACAGTAGTTTTGTCACATGAAGACACACGTGTTCAGTTTGGAAGGATGCAGCCAATCACCCAAGCAAAGCTCAGAAGTGTCAGTGGCATTGCTGTTCCCAACCCAGGCTGATTTGTTTGGATAGAAATCTGTTTACTCTGCCTTGATAATATTCTTTATGGCCATATTCAGACTGAAGCCACTAATTTAAAGTGACATAACATTAAGGTCTAATTCAAGCTGGTGCCATTAAAGAGCAGAGCTGGACAGTGGGAAAAAAGCTTGTTTGACAGAGGTTTACTGATGGGTGACCCTTCCTCAGCTCATTTAGGAAGGAAAATTGATCTAGTTTAAAAACTAAATTGGCTTTCATGGCTCTGTGTGATACAAACAAAAGGAATTGTGTGGTTAATTCACAGTCTCACCACCCAACCTGCAAAATTTGGAAATACTTTTTATTTTTTAATTCACCTGGTGGGATTTGTGCCATCTCAACCCATTTGGCTGATCCTGATTGTTGCATTTTGCCAAATTAAAAGAAAAAATGTTGTCCAAATAATCCATATGTCATTTTTCTTCATAATTCAAAAATTATTACATCTTCCTTAAAAGTGTTTTAAGCTAATTTAGCATTTAAATTAGCAATTATTATCCATCTAATTGACTTGTATATAATTTAAAAGTACATGAAAATTAATGTATTATTTTAAACAGAGATTTCAAACTAAGCATGAAAAAAATGCTTAATTAATTTAAAATAATTAGTGACTACTACTGTAACCTATAAGCTGAAAATGTCCTAAAACTAGAGAAGATCCCTAATTTCTATATTCATCAACACAACCACAAGCTCCTGGAGTTTCAAATTTCTATCCTGTGGTTGCCTTGGGTTGCTCTTATAGGTTAACCCAAATATCCTGAGGTTTGGAAAGATGAGATCCAAGTGAAGAAGCTGCAGTTTTTCTTTTTTGGGAACAGGGTTTGAGTCAGTGTTGGCCACTGGCTCTATGAACAATAATAAATTACAATAATTGCCATTCTGCCCTTAGTCACACACTTTTCCATAATCCTGCTAGATCCATAATCATGTTAGATCTCCTCAGTCCAGACTGTCAAATATGTTTTTTGCTAATAGAAAATCTCTTCTTTTGATATTTTCTCCCCATCTGATGCAATTACAGAGAAATTATTGAAACATGAAATAGAAGAAATAAATCAGATACAACAAGAAAGAGATGAAACTGCAGAACAGCTCTGATGAAACAGCAGCCTGACACAGGTTTTATAAAAGACTTTGTCACACAGTGATATGGAAATGCCTGATCTAAAATTTGATAAATCATCAACTGTCAGTTCCTTGTGAGTGCAAATTTTATGAGCTGGGAGTCCCTCACTGTGCTTCCCATGTGTGTCTCGACCTGTTGTGAAAGGAAGACACAGGAACAGGACAGAAAGCACCAGGATCTGGAAATGAAGATCCATATCCAGAATATTCCTGTCAGAAAAACAGCAGCTTTGCAGCTGAACTGCTCTCCATTGCAGCCAAGAGTGTGGGGGGTACTTTACAGACACTCCTGGAGAATCATCACAACTCTCTGCAGAACAGTATATCAGACTTTAAAAAGAAGACCAAGGGTATAAATAAATAAATAAATACAGGCATGTAGTACAGAGATTATTCAATAATTATCAGAATGGTTGGTTTAGTCCTGACATTTTACAGACTAGGTGCACTTACCTTTGAGGATTTTTTTGTCAGATTCATTCTTTGATGAATAATGAATCAGGTACAATTGCAATCTTCCTTGTAGAGTTCAAAATGCTGTTGAAATCTATGTTTTAACTCTCCTTCACAGTCACATGGAGTAAGACTTCACCTGCTAATATATATTTTTTTTAAATTTTCTTCACCTGAACTTATCTCACCTTTTATGAGCTCCATGTTTGCTATGTCAAACTACCACTAACTGTGAACTCATTCTAAAACATGATAAAAGCGTGAACATGGTATTTGGGAATCTCATGTGCTCAGAATATGGAGCATCAAATGCATATTCAAATATTTTAGATATTAATTTGTCTAAAAATTTGTCATTAAAAAGATGATAAAAAAATCTACAAACCTGTTCTCCACATCTCTCTCTATATCATCTACATATAGATAATATAGATTATCCTGTCTCTATATCATCTCCATTGCACCACCTAAAATATGTGAATTCCCAAGTAGTTCATTGTGTGTTTTAATCTCCAGACTCAGTATTTTTCTCAAAAATGTCACTGTTTCAATCAATTACAGTCCTCTGCCACATTGTCCTCCACACAGCTTTAGTTATAATAGAAAAAATCATTCCTAAATTCTCAGATTTTTTTTTTCTCCAAAACTTCTCTCAATCTTTCCCAATAAAAGAATATTTCCACTCCATTTTGAGAATTCCTAACATGGACAGCAGGTTCCTGCTCCTCCTTTTGTGACAATATCCAAAGTTCTTCAGAAGAAATAGGATCAGTTTAGCAGAACAGAAAATAATAATAAATGACAGAAAGGAGACAAATGAGATTGACATAAAATGTTGTTTGGCTTCAAGAGAGGAAATGCAACAAAAGATTCCTGGGTCAAGATAATGATGGGGAGAGTTCATTTACCTTTTACTGTCATGGGCAAAACAGACTCAACTTGGAGAAAATTAATTTAATTAATTTAATTAAAGTCAAATCATTGCAAAGTCACAGAATGGTTTGGCTTGGAAGGGACCCTAAAGATTCTCTTGTTCCAACCCCTGCCATGGGCAGGAACATCCTCCATTAGACCACGTTGCTCCAGGCCCTGTCCAAAATTCCCCAAATGCACAATTCCTTCTAAAATATACCAAATCCATATGTGGCTGAAGTCTTTTTGGAAAATTAATGATGTGATGAAAGCTTTTAAGAGCATATTTGATATAAAACAATGGTGTGTGAGAATATTCTCCAAACATCACCCTTAGGGCTTTCTGAAGTGCCCAGAAATGGAAGCTCAAGAACTTTCTGGGCACAGCTTTTTATCTCTAAAGGGACCCCTTAGTGTGACTTGTATGAAGAATCCATCTAAAGAATTAAATCTAATTACTGGGTTTTAAACCAAAATCTTTTAAAGCAAAACATCTCTATTGAGGCATTTCTGGATGTGTCCAGTCCATTCAAAGAGTCAAATGATTTGAGAAAGAACTTAAATCCAATTTTCTTAAGAACGCAAACATCAGTGTGCCTCCCAAACAGACTGGTGAGTAGTAGTAAAGAATTCATCAGAAGTTTAATTGTCTGATAGGATTCTTTCCCCTCTGCCTTTTGCCCAGAAGCCCATTTTTGAGCAGGCTGGGGCTGCAGGTGCTGGGTGCCAAGCACAGATCAGCAGGTGCAGGTCTCTGTGCCTTTAGTTCTATCATAGTTGGTCCAGTGATGACAAAGTACTATGATCAACATTTCATGACTCCCAAAGGACTGGGAACAGATGAATTTGCAGCAAGGATAAATTGATAATTAATGCTCTCCAAATCCCCCAATTAATGCAGAGCAGTGACCCATCACGGTGTTAAATATCTTAACTTTCTCTACCCCATTTGTCCTTTGACAATCTGAGAGTTTATTGCAAACAAGGGATGTGATTAATTAATGCTGCAAAGAATATGATCAGCAGCAGCCATTCTGAGGAAACCAGTTAAATCAAGATTTAGTTCACCCCTTGATTTCCTAATCATTTGTAGGAACAGCAAAGGCTGGACCACATTGTAACACATGCAGTTAATTCTTAGTGGCATGTTTTACTTTTGTCCCATTTCCTGGTTGTTTAGCTCTTAGCAGGCAGCTAAGAAACAAACAGCAGAGGGAAAAAGTAATTCTATCCCTGACAAAAGACAGAATCCTGAGGTGGGCTTTGCCTTGAGCTAAAGACTGGGCACCCTCAGTGTCTTTAGAAACAAATCAACAGGGAAGAAAAAAATTATATCCAGACAAATACATGATTAAACCAGAAATACCTCAAACTTAATTCTGAGTATATTGGGTAATAAGTGGGTCTCCTGACTATGGAATAAGTGCTAAAAGAGAACATGTTGGGAACTTGCACAGCAGAAAGATACAAAATATATTAGTTATTGATGTGTTGAATGCTTAAGCTGTGACAACATGCTCATCTATTAAGACAAGTGAGTTGACTTTCAGAAAATTCCAATGAGCAGCACTGCCAGTTAAGCCTGACCTTTGGAAGAAGGTGTTTGGTCTTTAATCTTGAAGACTATATGTTGAAAGGTAATTAAAGGAAAAAAAACTAAGGGAAAAGTGACACTAACATGACAGACGTTGAGGAAGACATAAACAAACATTTGCCTTTGACAGCAGGAATAGAAAGTTTAACATTTGAAGACTTATTAACAATGGGAAGTAAAAGGTCTGTCTCTGTGTTCTGCATCTCTGTAACATCAGAAACAGCTTTGAATGGCAACTTCATTTGAAAAAGATTTACCTATGAGATGGCACAACAGTTGCATTCGTAATTTACTGGCCTTGGGATAGGACATCACATGACACACATCCAAAGAACAACCAAATTCCCTTTGAACAAAAAGTAGAGAACAGACAGGAGAAAACTCACCGAGCCCTTTATCAAGTCTGTCTTTGTGACAGATTCAAGAGAATTTAGGAAATCAATTGTATTTTCTTTCTTCTCTACTTAAGAATAGCCTGGCCTTAGACTTACATCATCTAATCACAGTGTAAATCCCAGCCTTTGGTATTTTCACTCTGAGCTGCGGCTTTGACTTTAGTAATTTGCTTTAGGGTTTTACATTAATGTAACCTCAGTATTTTTTATCACAAGTTGAACTTTGTAGAGGTTTTTTCCCATTCATGTCACCCTGCTAAGCACTATTCCCAGACACTGTGGCTCATGAGAAGCACTGATCAATAATCTCATCTCTCTACAGGCAAATGCCAAGAGTTGGCAGAAAAGAGCTGTGTGACATATGACTCATCCCATGCTGATATTCATAGAATCCCAGAATGGTTTGGGTTGGAAAGGGGGCCCTAAAGCTCATCCAGTCCCACCCCTTCCATGGGCAGGGACACCTCCCACTGTCCCAGGTGGCTCCAACCTGGCCTTGGACACTTCCAGGGATGGGGCACCACAGCTTCTCTGGGCACCCTGTGCCAGGGCCTCCCCACCCTCACAGCCAACAATTCCTTCCCAATATATCCCCTAAATGTCCCTTCTTTCAGTTTGAAGCCTTTCCCCCTTGTCCTGTCACTACAGAGGGAAAGAAAGAAGTGCTACCAATATATTTTTGGCATTTCCAAGTGAAATGGCTGGAAATTCAGAGAAATGCCAATTGGCCACTTACTTTTGGATCTGGCATTGCCTCACCAATACTGAACGCTGAAAAGATGGAAAGGAAGAAAAGCAAAACAGGAAAGGCCCCCAGGGAGAGCAGTGAGAAGGGAAAATCTAATAGTGGTTCCCTTTTCTCCAAAATACAGCAACTCCACATGCCAAGCTCAAGTCAATCTGCTGCCAAGTAACATCTCCAGCAGCTGGACATAGAGCAGCACCATTTAACAAGATCATCTCAAGGTGTTTCACTGAACAAGGTAGTTTTCCATGTCCATAAATCTCACCTTCTTACAGGCTTCATATTGAGTTCAGTAACTACCTGCAAATTGTCCCCCTCTGGAGCTCACAGCTTATAATTCTGAAAATCATTTGGCTACCAAACATTGGCATCATTGACAGATGTTATTTAGTTCTAAGCTTTGCAAATATCTTGAGCAAACGATTTCTGTGGAAGGAAGGGAGAAGTGGGGAAAAACTTTTAATTTAAAAACATCATGCAGAGAAATGCATAGAATGTGATTAAACAATAAAAGTGTTGGTTCATTTTATTGAATCAGTTTCTAGAGAGCATTCAACTCAAAATAACGTATAATCTTTGGAAAAAGTTAAAATTCAAAATATTTTATCACATTCTTCTATTTATTCAGCTCATGCTAAATAAAATAATGAATCATCATTAGGATTTTTATTCCATACTCCAGTTGTGAACAAGAAACATTTATAAAAGAGAATAATCTCTACTAATTTCAAGAAGTCTCACTCCCTGTCTCAGATACCTTTGGAAGGGAAGCATCTGTCTGATAGTTTGCCAGTATCCAATTTACATTAGATAACTTTGTAAAGCTTATAAAACCCCAGCCTTTCTGCTCTCCAGAAGTTACACAGAGACTGCTCTAATCAGCTGAATATATTCCCTGGATTCATTTCCCCAGTGACTCCTACCAGCAACCTACTCACAACAGCTTGGGAAGAGACTTTTATCTGTTCACTCAGCCCTGAGCTGCTGCAGAAAACTTGCCTGGATTTCAGGAAGAAGCCTGAAACAGAGAAATCATACAATCAGACTGGTTTGGGTTGGAAGGGACCTTAAAGACCACCTTGTTCCACCCCCTGCCATGGGCAGGACACCTCCCACTGTCCCAGCCTGCTCCAACCTGGCCTTGGACACTCCCAGGGATGGGGCAGTCACAGCTTCTCTGGGCACCCTGTGCCAGGGCCTCCCCTTCCACCACTCTTTAAAAAAAAAAAGCAAGCAAAAAGTTATTTCTGGATATAATCCATCTGTATTTGTAAGTTACTGGTAACAAGGAACCAAGTTTTAGGTTGATATTACTCACTTTTTGTGAGACACTGAGCTTGATCTGCTGCCAGTTGAGTTGTCACTGTTATACCCTGTTCTGTAGTTTTGTAGTTCTAATCAGTATTCAACAACAACAGGAGATTCCTGGATTTTCTCCCTGAATAGTCTAGTTGGGACTATAAAAAGTAAGCAATTCTGTATTCTTGTAACCAAGAGGAATATTCACTTTAACACATAAAGAGGTTTGTTAACAAATCAAAGGAGCTTCACGGGATGGACTCACCCATTTTCAACACTAGGTCTGCAGCTGCACTGAGATGCTCAGGGAAAACTTATCCTGGGGTCCTGGATAAAAACCAAGCTTTAAGGACACCAGCGCAGCACTTGTCTGGATCTTCTGACCCCTATTTGGCCAAGATGGAAGAGTGAACCAGTGGCACTGGACAGAATTCAGGAGACTGACAGATGTTTCACTGTGTGAGAGGAGCAGTTTGGCAGAGGAGAAGAACTCACCCCACAGTGAGGAGACATTTTGAGAAGCACTATCTACTTCCAGCAGCTCCATGAAATCTATTGGAAAACAACAAAACCTTGCATTCATTTTGTTTTCTCACCCATCTTCCCCCAAACTGTACATGTAAAAGTACCGGGGTAGGAAGTGCTTCTCTATTGATTGTTTTTTCCTCTTTATATTTGACAGCTGGAGTGTTAAAGCAGAATTCTGAGTAAATTAAAGCAATAACAAAATTACACAGGGCAGCTGTTTCAGCTATTTCCAGAGAGCAATGCTCTTTAGGAGAGCTAATGAATCTAATGGAATCTAACAGACACTGCCAAAGCAGCAATAAGTGATTTAAAATGTAGGGGAAAGTCTCATATAAACAGCCTCACCAAGCACTAAATGAACTCACACAAAACTCTGGGGGCTTCTTGCTTTTAAGAAAAAATCAAATAGATCTCTGTTCATTTATTACAATGGTGCCCACAAGCTCTCTGCAGTACAGGACCTGTCAGAACTTCTGTTATTCTTCTCATTATTGAAGTGTTTGTAACTTCCTAATTACAAATTTGCTCGAGGCTGTAGCTTGCTTTCACTTACAGCCTATTTAATCCTCATTTCCCATATCATTCAAATTTTGAAACAATTTTTCTTTGTTTATTCTTTGTAAAAGAATAAAGATGAGAGATTTGTTCAACTGCTGGAGTTCTACAGGGCTTTTCTGTTTTGCTGTAAATGCTGCTTCTAAAAGCTGACACATGGGAAGCCCTGCACTGGAAATCATTCAGTTGAGTTTCTTTGCTGGGGGAGGAGGCAATGACCCTCATCCAGTTGGAAATGTAGGGACTAAGCCTGGGTTGTGCTCTTAAGGGGGCTGAATGTTTGTTTTCTAGGGCACTCCTGGGTTATTTTCATTCCTTACAGGGGCCATGGGGTGCAGGGAACCCACTGGTGGATTTGAGGGGGACCAAACTCCTCAATGTCTGAGAAAAGTCACTGGCAGTGCCAGCACAGTCACACCCTGATCACTACTGACTTCACAGCCCTGTTGGGCTCCTGATGAGACTCCAAATAGAAAATGCACTCTGAAGCATTTCCCAAAGACCTGCCTTTCCTGGGTGCAGACCTCTGGCTCCTCACAGGGCTCCAAAGGGCTGCCAAAGCACTTTGAATCAGTCTCCTGATTGGAATTCTTGCAGGTGGATGAACTATCCCCTCTTCTTCCTCAAAGGAGCCCAAAGTCTTTTGGGATGAAGCCATTCCTGCCTGTTAGGAGTAGGAATGGCAAAACTCAACAATATAAACCAAAAAGTCAGATTTAAAGTGCCTGTGTGAACTCCTCCCCATGGATGCCTGGAGATCTTCCTCAGGAGTTACTGGAAGTCCTGTTATCCATTTCTGATGGGTGCACACAGCAGGATCTTCACCTTTACACTGCAGGGGGAACTAAGGGCTCTGTGCCCTGCTCAGGTTGTGTTTTGGGATCCAGTTTACTGGGTGGATGTCTCAGGAGAGCAGGTTCTCCAACAAAAGAGAGACACGTGATGTTTTCACTCACCATCACCTCACATGAATCACTCTTTTCCCTATAGTTCAAAACTTTCCCTTCTGATTTATATGCAATGTAAGAAACAACCTTTTCTTCTGGTACTGACACATTTTGTGACAGTCTTTAAAGCAAGTTTTCCCATATTTCAAACATATTTCAATGATATCAAATATATGTCAATGATCAAATATAATTTTAACAATACCAAATTATTTCAAATACAAAAGACCAAATTGAATAGTAGCTTTTCCTTTTCAGCTTGAATTTTTGGGCAGTCAGATCTAACCCCTAGTATTTACATTTCTTGGGTAGGATTTATAGTATTTAATTTAGTCTGCTCAGGCACAAACTGACTGAATCTGAATCCAAATCTGCTTGCATGCATTGCATTTTTATTATCTTTTTCATCAGAAAGACTCATCGCTGTATTTTTTACAAATTAGTTCCATTCATTTTTCAAAGTAAAGCTGCTAACAAATTAGTTTCATTCATTTTCCCAAAATTAAGCTGCTGTTTTGCTCAGATTTAGGCACAAAATGAAGTGTTTCTGTGAGCTAACACCCACAGAGCTAAGAAGCTCTCCCTACTGGTTGAGATTACACAGTGTATATCAAAAAGGCAGATATGTTGCCCCATGGACTTTTGAATCATATTGGCAATTTTGACTATAATTAATAAATAATACTCCCAGCATATGCTACAAGTTGTGGCCCTGAGCAAACACATGTGAAAGATAAGCTCAGTTACCGTGTAAATAAAGAAAAATTATCTACATGCCTTTAAGAAATTTGGAAGCAAGGTTTAGAAGTTTGATTAATATCTAAACAGTTGCACACAGCAACATTTTAATCAGATGTCAATTACTTGCTAAAATAGTAACATTTATAATGTTAATTGAAACTAAACTTGCTATATGTAATGATTTATTAATCCTAGTTTTCAAACTCTTCAATTATCTTCCTTGTGCAAAGACCACACTCATGATTCAAGTGGTTCCATTAAATTACCATCTTGAATAGGAATGATGAGAGAACATATTCAACAACTGTGTGGCTCATAAAATCCATATCTTTTTATCCATCTGATACAGTGTCTAAGTTTCATTTCTCTTCAGAGGTAGGAAGTGAGCAAACACCTTGTGTACAGCATGTTAATCCATAATGCATTCACAGAGGATGTTGTTCAAATTTCAGCATTGCAGCAAAATGATGTTTGGCTGTTTCTGACAGGATGAAATCACCTGCTCTTTTTTAATCACTGAACCTTGATCTGGTCCTGATAAATTATAAATTCTGACTTTTTCAAGAAGCAGTCATAGGAGGTCACCTGAATAGAAAAGGGGTTTTTGGTCTCTGCTTATTCTCCAGTTTAATGATTAAGATGAATTGTTTTGACTTGTCTATTATAACTTAAATTCTGATAAATCAGGATTAATATGTAACTGCCATTCCCACCAGATAACCAAGATTTAGATAAATGAATACAAAATGAAAAGATGTAAGTAATAGAGACTCAAATTTTAATACACTGTTTTACCCTGAAATAAAAACTTCAAACCTCTTTCCACTGTGTGTCAGCAACAGCAAAATCATATTCTCTGGTTTAACAAATGGAATAAAGGATCATCAGCTTCTTCAAGCTTACTGATTAATAGTAATAGATTAATTCAATGAACACACTGGATTCTCTCCTATCCATTAGATTGTACTTAATGACATGACTTTTTGGAAGAATGGCAAAGAAGCAAAAACAGGACTTTGTTTTGTTTTCTTTGTTTTTTTTAAACTTCAATTTCACTCAGATCTCAGCGACCAAAAGGCAAAGAACTAATTAGTTGTGATGCCATTAAGCCATTAAAAACAACTCCCATTATACTCTTGAAGGAGGTGTATTCACCTCATAGAACGGCTTGTGTAGGAAGAGACCTTAAAATTCATCCCCTGCCATGGGCAGGGGCACCTCCCACTGTCCCAGGTGGCTCCAACCTGGCCTTGGGCACTTCCAGGGATGGGGCAGCCACAGCTTCTCTGGGCCTCCCCACCCTTAACTGCAGAAAATTTCTTCTTTACATCCATTTACTCTCTTTCAATTTAAAAGTTGTTATCCTCAAAAGTTAGGGAGGAAGAAAATGAGCAAAGAACTTTTTATTCTGAAGAGCAGATTAAATTTTAAAAATTGAACCAGCCTTAAATAAATAATCACCTTATTCTGCTTTATGACTTCAATATTTTTTCACATGTAAATCTATATATCCTGTAAAAAAATCATGGCTCGTATCATCCTCCCTGTAAATGTTGATATTTTCACCTCAAGTGGTGTAGTCACAGGGAAAAATCTATTCCACTCAGAAACATTATGCCTAAAAATACATAAATGATGCAATGAAGCACTGCATTGAATGTGTCAAGGCATCTCAGTGTAAAGGGGGATACAAATACATTCAAAGTACTAAAATTCCAAGAATCTGCTGAGAAACCATAAGGTTTACATTAATTTGCAATATGCTGTCTCCTTACTCATGTGCTTTCCTTCTTCCACTATGTAAGCTCCCTGAAAAAAAAAATCCCTTTGTAAGTTGTCTGTTTCTTTATGAAGAAAATGAAAAATTGCTATTAAATCTCAGTCAATAGAAGAATGATGCTCGACACACTGTCTTAATAAAAAATTGTGATTTCTCCTGACACAGCCTGGCACTGAAATCAGCTGTAGATCTGTGGTTTAGGCTTTATATTCATGGAAAGACTAAAGGTTATCCAAGTATTCTCATAAAGGAGATTTCTCATCCTGACTCTGCAGCTGAACATTTAATAACATATCCCAGGAGTGAGATCTGCTGAGCACAGAGCAGAGTCTGCCCTGCTGTGATCAAACAGCAGATGATGAGGAAGGGTTGGGGTTACAGGAGTGGAGGACAGACAGACCTCTGGCAGATTCACTGCAACCCTTGAGTGAATGAGTTGCCTAAATAACACTGAGATAATCAAGGTTAGATATCTAACTCACACAAGTGCTTTCATGAATCCCCAAAGGCCTCCTTAGCTGCCCAATGCTGCTGCAAATCAAACTTAAAAAAAACCTGTGAGTAGGAAAGAAAAAAACCTAACAAAATTTGGCTGTAAAAATATTCACCATTGAACAAAGATTACCAAGATTTATCCCCTAAGCCGTGGGGGAGAGACAGAAAGAGTGGAGAATTTGCCAAAAGCAGTGAGCAGAGCTGAGCAGGAACTGTGGAAGGCAAGAGTTAAAGGAACTGTGGAGTTGATCACACAAATAGCTAAAGCTGAAGGTTTAATTCTCACAGATTCCAAATCTTATGATGACAGTTGATCTACAATGTCCTGGAAAGAGATGTTCAGACAAGCTCCTGATGTTCTCAGTGGCCATAAAGATAAAAATAGCCTGTAGTTGAAAGTATTAACTGGGATGTCAGAAATGAAAGTGAGATGGGCAATTTGAAATCTGGAACTGCAGCTTTCAAGACAAACTTGCCTCTAAGATTTGTAAAAAACCCAAAGCACAGCTATACTTTATAAATATGAACTTCTAATCTGATGACTGCACTTCTATTAATTGTGTACTGGATCCAGTATCCTCCAGTGTTTAGTTTATTTATTGCAATTCTTTTGCATTTGCCCTCATTCGTTGTACTAAACACTAAGTGTGTGCAGTGGGATTTTTAAATTGTTTCAGCCCAAGAGTGATCATTATATAAAGATGTCCTCAGGGTACAGAAATATCTACAGCACCTCCTCACATCTATAGGAGATGGAAACAGATGCTGCCTCTTGTAAAACTGGATTTTGTTCCTTTCCAAAAAGGAAATAAATGTTGCCACTGGGTATCAGTATTAGAAAAGGGCAACTGGCAGACAGTTAAAACCATGGGATCACAGAATGATCTGAATTGGAAAAGGTCTTAAAGATCATTGAGTCTCACCCCCTGCCATGGGCAGGGACACCTCCCACTGTCCCAGGCTGCTCCAACCTGGCCTTGGACACTTCCAGGGATGGGGCAGCCACAGCTTCTCTGGGCACCCTGTGCCAGGGCCTCCCCACCCTCACAACCAAGATTTCCTTCCCTCATCCTTCCTTCATCTATATCTGATTTCTGTCAGTGTGAAGCCATTTCCCCTTGTCCTGCTACTCCAGATCCTTGGAAACAGTGTCTCTCCATCTTTCTTCCAGGTTCCCTTCAGGTCCTTGAAGGCCACAGTTTTTTCCCCCCAAAGCTTCTCCTCTCCAGGCTGAACAATCCCAGCTCTCCCAGCCTTTCCTCCCAGCAGAGCTGCTCCATCCCTCTGATCATCCTGGGGCCTCCTCTGGACTCTCTCCAGCAGCTCCATGTGCTCCCTGTGCTGTTCCCCAGGGCTGGAGCAGCTCTGCAGGTGGGGTCTCACCTGAGGGGAGTAAATAGGACCATGTGGAGAAGCAGACAGAAAAAACAACTAAATTATGAATATGTAAACTTCTCTATCAGAGTGTGAGTGACACCCAATGGGAAACTGGGACAAGAAGCATTTCTCCCTGGCCCCAGTCAAATAAACTAAAATGTCACAGAATCCCAGGATATGCTGAGTTGGAAGGGACCCCCAAGGACCATCCAGTCCAAACCCTGGCCCTGCACAGCCCCATCCCCAAGGGTCTCCCCTGTCCCCAGAGGATCATCCCACCCCTCCTGGAGCTCTGGCAGCCTTGGGGCTGTGCCCACTGCCCTGGGGATCTAAAAAACAACAGTTTTAATGGTGAGTACAGGAGGTTTGTGCAGACAACGACCTTCCCTTTCATCTCAGCTCTTCCAGTGACTCCTCACATTCAAATGCTATCCCAGGGCACATTTCACCTGGGATATACCCAAGTCAGTGGGCTGGATCTACATCTTGGCTGTTCTTGTCTGTCCCCACAAATCCACTCAAATTTAGAAGCATTTGACTGATATAAAAAATAGAATCATTACAGAGGAGTATTTGTTATGAAATGAAAGTTATATAACAAGCTAAAACCTCTAGAAGTTTCTGCTTTTATATTACTCTTTTTAAATTTTGTATTTTCCTTAAAAAATTCACACATGTATCTATATTCATCCAAGCTGACATATAACATGCAAATGCTCTGGAGAATGATCCCCAGTTAACTCTTTGCCCTTTGCCAGTTACAGTTCTCAGAAATGTGCAAATGAGATGCAAAGAATTAAAAACTGTTTGTGAAACAGAGAAAAGAATATGCACAACTTCAGGAATGGCCAAAATTTTCCTTCTTCAGCATTTCAAGAAATAAACCTAAGAATCTGATTTAAAGTGTTCTCAAAGTAATTTTGAAAAGTTTACAGTCAGGGCATCACTAAGAATAGGTATAATTTCCTATTCATAGTGAGATTTATAATATGTTAAAGGTGGACAGAAAAGTGAAACACAAAGCAAGCAAAAATTTGGCAATCTATTATCTCCAGTGGTTTTTAAATTCACAATGATAAGAACTGTACACAAAAGGTTTGTCTTCATGTTCAATGGAATATGCAAACTGGGAAAAAAATCTGAAAGTCTGCCTAATAAAAAAATGTACAGGAACACGTTTTCTAAAGCTTATTGGAAGAGAAAAAACAACTCTGAATTATGTTCACGCACACACAGATTTACATGAGTCCAATTCTGTCCTTGGCAACAGCCTTTGAAAACCCTGGGAGCAGAGGTGGGGACCAGGGTCTGGAGGCAGCTCTGGGGAAAGCAGCCTTGATCCTTGTGAATTTATACATGGGAGAGATCAAACCAAAATAAAACAGACAAAAAAACACCCCTGTAATACACAGATTTTTGATGTGCTGCTTGGTTTCCTGCTCTCTCCCAAGATAAATAAATCATAGAAGGCGTGGAAAGACAAACTGTCTGGAAAGACTGGAAGGACTTTTGGGCACCAAGGAGACCAAGAACAGAAACTCATCCCAAGGAGCCTTCCCTAAACACAGCTCTGTTCAGGCCACGTTGGGGAAAGTGTGAACCTTTAAAAGATGCTGAACTATGTTGGCCAGGAGCCAAGGACACATTATTCTGTTCTCAGATTTGCCAAAATCGGCTTGTATTTTGGGAGGGATATTCACAGTGTGAGTATCTGTGGTGTTGGCTTCTATTTGTTTTTATATAGGACACGTGGGAGTAGGGACAGTGATAGAGAAAAATAATATTAATTACAAATCTTTCAATATTGGAAATGATGTGATAAGTTTTCTAATGACTTTTGTTGTCTATGTTTCATGGCAGACCCTTCAAACACTAATTTAAGCAAAGATTCAAAGCCCAGAGCTCATCTATCATTTATAATTTTGTGGAACTGGGAATTACTAATATGTGCATGGCACTATTTTACTTTATCAAAATGTCCTTTTAAAATTAGTCTGTCTGAAGTTCCTGACGTGCAAATTAAGCATCTCATTTATCTTGCCTGGTCTTCTTGGATGGCTTGATCATCCCTATGTGTTTAAACAGCCAGAGAGGGAATGTTAAACGTAAAAAAAGCAATTCTCCAAAAATCTATGAAGAGAAGCAGTAACAGCCAAGCACAAGATCAGAGACCATCAGCCCCAGTGTGTGGTGAGAAGAATGAGAATGTTGCCAGCCTGAACCTGTATCTCCTGATCAGGGATTTTCCTATCAAATATTTTATACAATATCCTGTTCCACCAGAAGTTTACAGAACATTGCTGGCCCTGCTGGGATTTGCAGGAGTGATGTGCTAAAGGATGAGAACCACCAGAACTTTCCACATGTCCTTTGCACTCAGATGTAGCTGCCAGGTCCTAAAAGGGAAATTAAGAGCAAGTTAAGCTCCCCCAGACAGGGAGACAAGACTTAGACACACAGCAAGAGCAGAAGGAAACAAAGACATTTTAGGGAGGTGCTGATTTTTTTTCCTCCTTAATTCTGTGGAACTCTTCTTTAAGGGGAACAATATCTCTGAAAGCAGGTAAATTTTGTTCCGGAACCTACCAAGCCCCCTTGCTAGGAGAACTTTCCACAGGGAGAAGTCTGGAGTTAAACTGAACATGTATTACTGCAAGTTAAAAAGATTTTGTTGTCGTCGATGGTTTAGTATCAAATCTTAACAAAAAGTAAACAACCTTTATTGCTCCTCACAGTTCCACATCACTTCTCACAAAGCACTTGCAAACACAATTCCAGCAGGTGCAATTGCAGGAGATAACGATGTGCTCATCTATTCAAACCTGATCAAATAATCAGCTGTAATAATTCCCCAAGAACTTTTAATATTGGGTATTTCATTACTGCTTTCAGAAGTCTCGATATTTAATGACAATTAACAGGTTGAAATGCTTTAGATTCAGCTCCTGACTCTGTGGAAGTGAAAGTAGATTAGAGAGAAAAAAGTTTAACAAACTGTTTCTGGAGAATATTTTTGATTAATGTTAGCACTGACCTGGCACTTGAATAGAATTAATAGAGAAAAATCTCTGAAATTATAATGTTGAAAGGCGGCATTATCTTGTCAAATATTACTTCGAGATTATTTTCTACTTTTTGTTTTCTTTTTCCTTCTGTCATAACCTCCACTGTGGTTTTGCCTTCCTTTTTCTTAGAATAAGATTCTTTACAAAATTCATTTTCATTTATGAACCCATCCAAAATATATGAAAGCTCTCTGGAACCAGTAGTTCTGTCAGAAGAATGAAGAGAAGCTGGCACAGAGCAAAGCTGGCACTGTGCCCTCCCTCAAAATCTGGTCATTTATCCCAAAGTCTAAACAAAAATTGTTGGGTCTTCATCTCCTTTGTGAAGTTTGGATCTTTCCCAACCCTTGCCATAAAACCTTCCCATAAATCATTTGGAGCTGTTCATTTAGCTACATTACAGAGTGCTTGGCAGTAATGACTCCTGCAAACAACGGATCAGACAGCAGGGAGAAAGATCCTGCAAAGCCTAAAGATTGGGATGGAGAAGAACTGCCACTGTCTCCCAAAATTACTAACTCAGGACACTTGATTTTTAGGCTTCTTACATCAAGGCTTCTTTAAAGAGGATGATGTTCCCAGGGACAGGAAGCCACAACTTTTCAGAATTCTCAAACTTACAGAAAATATATCACAGTTTGAACAAATGAACTCCCTCATAGCACTCTCTCTCCTACCTTCATTCCAGATATGAGTCTAATTAAGTGATGTTTAGCTTGGTTTAATTAGCTGTATTACTGTCTGAGGAGGATTCCCAATTTATTCCTGTCTTCAGAACTGACTGCTTTATCTAGTGAGGTACCTTTGAAAGAAACAAAATTAAAGCTGCTTTAATTAAGCACTTTCTGTGTGAGAGGTACAAACACACCCACACACAAATAGGCCAACTTCAAAAACAACATAAACGATTTCACAGACAAATATTCTCCCCTGTGAGGGTGGGGAGGCCCTGGCACAGGGTGCCCAGAGAAGCTGTGGCTGCCCCATCCCTGGAAGTGTCCAAGGCCAGGTTGGAGCAACCTGGGACAGTGGAAGGTGTCCCTGCCCATGGCAGGGGGTGGAACAAGGTGGGCTTTGAGGTCCTGGCCATTGGTAACAGGGATGTTTCACTATGAGTGATCACAACAGAGAGATAAACTAAGTATCTTCCAAATTCAGTACATTTTCAGGTCTGTATGAGTGTGTAAGTGAGCCAAATATAGAGCTGGATAAAAAGCAATGTATTGTATAATGTACCTTAGATCTAAAGAGCTGCACACATACAACTCTCCTGTTTGAAATGTCTGTATATCTTGTACATCACAGATGAGGACAAAAGACCAGGATAATGGGCTGAATTACAGGCACTACACTCAGAAGTTGTTATAGTCAGACTCACCTTAAACCCAGTATTTGTGTGCAGCAAAGAAAAATCAATTTTTCTGTTTACCCTTTTTAACGTTATTTTCTAAATGTTTTAGTGAAAAGCTTTAAGCTGAGAACTCCAAAGAACTGCCCCCTCAATAATTTGTGGACAACACTGTATTTTCAGTGTGCATTTCAACATACCCAAGGCTGGCCCAACCTGCAAACTTCTCTCCAGCTTTATGTAGCAAAAGGTTGATCCTGTTTTGTGTAAGTGCAATGATCTTCGATCCCCTTTCAGTGATGTTTTCCATCAGGAAAATCTGGAACTCAGAGAAAGAAAAAGAGTAAAATTCTACTTGGAACCGTTTTCATTTTCCTCACTTTCATGTCTGAATGAAACAACAGGCCAGAATGGTTTGTTCTCTCATTCTCTGGAGAAGGAGGTCTTCCTACACAGAGAGGTTCTTATCTTGTCCTATGTTTTCATTCTATTTAAAAGGTTCTTATTTTATCTTTAATATAACTTTTTTCAAATTTAATTAGATAAAACAAAGACAGTGAAAGTTGTCCTTACAACCTTTTGCAATTCACTTTCTCAGAAAAAGTATATAAGAGGTCTGGCTTTGAGATAAATGTAACTTTTTTGAGTATTCCCAAATAGAACACAGGGTGGATTACAAACTAGACAGTAGTTAAAAACTAAAACTTCTGACAAGCCTGATCCGAGAGATTAGTGAGAAGTCACAAAGACTTTTTTTTTCATTATTAATATTCCTTTAATTTTCTAAACATAGACAGCTTCAAGATATCAAAAAACACTTCAGTGTTTGTTCCTCCAAGGCAGAGGCAGAATAAAGCCTACAAAATTATAGAGTTTGCTTCTCTGAAGATACTAAACCCCACCTGGAAAAGAGCTGCTCTGGGTGACCCTGCTTTGGCAGGGGTTGGACCAGAGGAGCAGAGCCACGTGTCTGGTGCATATTCATCACATGAAGTCCTGTTATCTGACCTCCTTCTCATCATGATTGGAAGAAACTGAGGAGGGGGGGAATAATTAAAAGTATTCAACAAGTGAGAAAAGTGTTCTGGTTCATTCTGCAGGGTTTCCTTTGCCATTCTGGGTACAGCCCTTGTCTCAAAGCTCTGCAGCCCCATTAAGGTGTTCTGCCCCTGTTTCTCACACTGAACTCCAGGCAATCAGAGATGAAGGTGGAATCCAAAGTATTGCACTTCCACCCAGGCAGGAAAGCTCCTATCCTGGGTGTCTCAAGTGCAGATGATGGGCCACAAGGGCACTTCATGGATAGCAAGACCTTTCAGTCCTGGAAATTTTTGGTCTGGGAGGAATCTTTGTTTCCATTAAATGTTGGGAGGCCCACTGGCAATCTGGGCACTGCTGGACTCCTGAAAGTGCAGGGTAAAAAGATCAAGAGCACAGAGCTCTGGCCACTTTGGGGTCTCTGCACAGTCCCCAGTCTACAGAAAGTCAGGCAAAGGAAGTTTCTTATATAAAAATCGTATTTATACAGTTAAAAGGAGCAGTCTGAAACTTGTCCCTGAAAACAAGTTTTCACCAAAAGAGCAGATTAAAATATTTCTTACTATGTGTGGCCTATATATTAAGTTTGAGAGAGTGAAAATAGTTCCAGTGTTCATGTTTCTGGTTGCACTTTGTTCATTCTTCCAAGCAGCCACTTCTTATATCTCTCATCATTCTGATAGTTCTGGGCAAAGCAAACAGCAACAACAAAATAAAACAACAAAACATGCAAATGTAAAACCCAACAACAACCCACAAACAAAATACCCATTAAAAAAACCCCCAAAACCAAACAAAATCAAAATAAAAACCCAACCAAAAAAACAAAACAAACAAGTAAATACCACTAAAATAAAACAAAAAACCAAACACAAATGAAATGGCAAAACAATGTTAAACTGTCCTTTAGGATTTCAGCATTTCATTGGCAGTGAATATGTACCTTCTTTTTTTTTCCTCTGTATTTTTCTGTGTGTTTAGTAAGGAGAGATCTGTGCAGGTGAAAAGTTGTGCTTAGACCTTAAACTTTGTGATTTTACCTGGACAACCTTAATATAACTTTCATGGGGTTTTTTTATTTTTTGAATAAAATAAGATGCTTAAAAAACATAAACAAGCAGATGGGAACCAGATAATGTTGGTTTAGAATTAAATCAAATTAACTATATAAGATCTGTAAGGGCAGAATGTCTCTCCTCAGAAAAGCAGATGAATCCATCCTTTTTGGAGTCCAACTCTTTTTTTTTGTGTCTTGTGAGTGCATGTAAATATTGTAAAGAATAAAAAAGAAATTGTCTTTTTTAAGAACTTTATTCTTCCTAGATCAGCACAGACATGGATGTCAGACTGTGAGAGCAAATAACAGGGATCTCAGGTACATTTGATTTATTTGAGTGCAGCACATGATGGAAAATACTGCGAGTGCCTGTGTTAGTGCATCAGTGTGAATATGGAATTGTTTAATGAGTTAAATTCATACCAACATTTTGTATCCTGTTTTTCTAACATAATTATTATGTTAATTTGGGGATGCTTTGCATATTAAGCTGAGTACATCCCAAGATGCTAATGACCACTGTGTCAGCTTTTTATTAAACAGGAAATAAACACACTACAGCAGTTAATTAGTTTGTTATTCATATCAAAGAAAGTGAGACTGTTCCTCTGCTTTATAATTAAATGCATTTGTACTGTTTGACATATTGCCATTTCTGGAATCAAGCAAGTGGGGGAAAAGAGAGAGGCTGCAGTTTCAGTGGGAAGACTTGTGGCAGAATAATAATCACTGAATAATAAGGCATTAATACCAAGGAAATGTTGGTCAGCTCATAAATCTCTCTCTGTACTTTGAACTCTGCTCCTGAAGCCTCCATTGCTCTGCTTAATGGTGTCCAGAATCTGATGGGTATGTTCTTAAGTCATTAAGTTTTTTGGAGACACCTTTGCCCTTGTTCAGCCTTTGTACCTCACTGAGATCACCTGTCAACCCCCTTTCACACCTTCACAAGCTTGGAGCTTAAGCCTTGATATCCTGCAGTCCAAAATCAATTTACTGTCACTAGATAATGAAAGCTGATAAAATACTATGTTTATTTATTGATGACATCACTATGCTGCGTGAAATGAATGACTGAAGCACTTTTCTATGTCAGATATTGCACAGAAAGGTTGAAAAAGGGTCCAAGGCCAGGTTGGACAGGGTTTGGAGCAACCTGGGATAGTGGAAGGTGTCCCTGCCCAGGGCAGGGGGTGGAAGCAGGTGGGCTTTAAGGTCTCTTCCAACCCAAACCATTCCAGGATTCTGTGATTCTCTGCCTCTAACTGGCAGATCTCCCTGGAGATGTAACCAATGGCTTTTATCTTTTTGGTTCTAAAGGGTAATGTCTGTCCATTTAAAACTTCAGAGGGTGACCAGAATCAACCACAGAGTGCTGGAACTGCTACATAAATCATTGTCCTAAAGCTGCAGGGCAGGAGGGAGCTAATGAGCTCATTTGGGTGGAAATAAGCTAATTACTGTGCCAGCTTGTGATAGTTTCTGTCACAGCCCTTGCCAACAAACATTCCCTGACTGGCCACCTCCAGCCTGCAGCCACTCAGAGGCCCCACTCCAAACCAAGGCTGTGACAGTCATTTTTACCTTCATCCATAACCACAGCAGTGAGGAGCCAGCAAAACCTGGAGCAGTGTGTGAAGAGAAAAAATAGTGGAAAAGTTTAGTTTCTTAAAGGACATAAAACTTAAGAAGGATCCTGCTAGGAAAGAATGTGGGATTGAATGAAATAGAACTGTTGAAGAACTGTTTAGTAATGCAATGAAAAAAGTAAATTAAAAAAGGGAAAATCTCTAAATAATTTCAATACTGAAAAGAGTTCTTCATTTGCAAACATTCATGACAAAAGCATCTGACAGGGCTTGTTCTGTCCAGAAATCACTAAATCCTGAGAAGAGTGACTCAGGTATAACTAATATATTAGAATTATGTCTGTATGTACTTTCAGCAACAGAGAATAATAAAGTTTAGTTCCTGTATTTCAATATATTCATCTGCATCCCCACAAAGAAATCCAAGCACTGTATATTTTGAGAGTTCATCTAAATTTTATTACATGGATTACCTGGATTTTTTGATATTCAGGATTCTGGCAACCTGTGTTGCAATTTTATTTCCATCCAGGGTAACATTTATTTATAACAGTAAACATACCAGTTCTATTTCCACCCAGGGTCATGAGAATTTAAGATGATAAATGTAACAACATTCATACATCTGTCAGATGTAATTAATCAAGATCATATGAACTTGTGGGCACCATCTAGGTCTGAAAAGTCTAGAATATCAAAATATGTCATTACAAAGTATTTTGCTGTTTCCCAACAATAATATAAAGACAGGAAAGAAATAGAAATACTCACAGAAGTGCCACAAGAGATCACTGAGGGTTATGGAGACACTACTGGCTGAGGAACAGAATGAAAGCAACACTGAAGGCACTAAACACAGTTGGGTCAGTTGGTTCTTGGTGAATACTTTGCACTCCATGGGTACCAATTTTAAGAATGTAAATGTTACCTCAGCCTTGAAAAGTTTAATTTTCATGACACATTGCATATTAGTGGATTCACCAGTTTGCTCCTGTGGTTAAGAGCATTCTCTGCTTCCAGGGTCATGAAATCAGATTTGTTTTACACATGATAATTTCTTGCTCCTGCTTCTTAACTAATGAAAATCAGAAGACCAATGAAAAAAGGCTGTTTGGTTCAATGCTTTTTGTTATTATTTTTCTTTTGATATGTCCTTAGCATGTGATTACATTTATTAAGTCTCTGTTGAACACAGCAGTTATTTAACAACAGACCAGTCTAAATGGAATGTAGGCTCCTGAGTCATTCCTGGGTTTTGTCTGCTGGGTGAGCCTTTATTATCAGGACAAATAGCTGCATCCATCAGCTCCCAGGTCTCAAAGCACAAGCTGGTGTCTGAAAATGTGGTTTAGTAAAGACAGGGTTTCTCTGCCATCAGCCACTAGAAAAGAATCCCCAAAGGAATAGTTGTTAACTAACATTTTCCAGTGGCTCTTTGCAGCTCATTGAGTTGGATGACAGACACTGTCCTTTGAGGCAGGGGGGAGAAGAGGTGGAGAAAAAACTGTATTTAAAATAATCTTATTTATGATTATTCTGTTTCCATGGCCCATTCAAAGACATCGTGTACCGTTAAATTAAATCGAATATTGCATTGTCACAGAATCAAATCTGAGCAAGAAAGAATGTGCTGATTGAGTTTAAAAGCTGTGTTGTGATTATGAGAATAACATGATAGGGCTATAATAGAAAATTAGTCATTTTTAGAGTCTCAGTTGTGTAAAATCTGGAGCTGTGCCCTGCACCACAACCTCCTGCTGTTAATTCTTTCCTTGTTTTCATCATCAATCCCCACTGGAGTAATCGGCCAATTAGTGGCAGCAATAACAGAGAAATGATTTTTTTTGACTGTGTTGGATACTCCAAATTAAAATACAAACAAACAAGCAAAAACTCAGGGTGGCAGAAGTCTGTGCAAGATGTTCTGAAGCAATTTTAGAGTTAATGTATAAAAATTAGATTACATATTAAAATGCCTGGCAACTCTCAAGGCTAATAAGTTCTTTATTTAGATGTGTCATCCTTTCTGCTTGGATAGTGCTGAGGAATTTCTCAGAGGGATCATTGGGAATTTTTTCATTGACATTCACAGGAAGTCAATGGGGTCGATATTATTTAGTGGCAAGCCCTGGAATTTGGTGCTCATCCAATGTATTCTTTAGTAAAACACTGGTTTATGAGCTGGGTTTTGCAGGCATAAATAATCCTGGACAAACTGCTCCTCCTGGGATGTAAATGCAATGACCTCATCAGCATTCCATGCCCTTCACTATGTCTGGGGAGCTGCATTCAGCAGAAAGGATTGAAATTATTTTGCTTTCTCTCTCTCTCTTTTTAAATCTTTTTAAACTATTTAGGTTTGAAGCCTTTCCTTTCCCGTGTGTGTTTTCAGTGACACCCCACAGGTGTTTCACAGAGAAGCAGAACAGTGTTTGTTCACCCACTTCACAAAGTGAGAAAGGTGTGCTTGGAACTCTTTCATTTCATCCAGAGGAAAATCAAGTTTAAAAATTCCATTGCATGGCATAATTTACAATACACAGCATCAGGGAACTAAACTGGATCTAAAAGTCTTCTCAATTTTTATGTTGCTTTCTCTTTTTCCCTGCCTTTTTACAATGAGCTGCACAGACATTTACAGCTCTGAAGCCAAGTACCTCTTAGAAAGATTTAACAGTTTTATTATGGGTTCATTATTTATTTAAATCATTAACTAATGCTTGGTGTAAACACTTCTATTATTGTTTTTTATTTTGCAAATTTGCTTTGATTTTTTTGGGCACAAACTGAGTTCAAGCACATATTCAGACTTTACAGAGATAATTTTAATGAGGGTGTCACTACCAGGCATAAATTTTAGTTTTTGCTTTTTTCAGTTGTTGAAATGCAGAGAAAAGTGTAATATTTGTACAAGGTGCAGCTCTGGCCAAGATCCAGGAATGGGATTCATATCAATAAGTGCCTGAGCATGTGGAGCCCTGCAGAAATCAGGAACAGCTCTGTGGGACCCACCTGTTCTGGTAAGGGATTGCCAAGTCTGGGATTGAAAACTGGAAAAAATAAACCAAAAAATATTTATTTCCTACAGGCTTTTGCTCATTTCCTTATGACATTGAAGGGAAAACTTGCCTTTTCCTGTGTGATGTGTTCAGAACAACAGAATTATGAATATCACTTTTACATTTCAGACCAATCTATTTTGTGACTCAGCAGGATCTATCCAGACTGGGAGCCAGACTCATAAATCAGTTGTTCTAAACATATCATACAGAAAATAAATAAATTTCTCCAAGAGAGAAAATTAGGAAAATAGGATTTGCTATCTATTTATATTTACACACCAATAGTTAGAGGTTTGAGGGTTTTTTTATTCCTTGTTTTTCTTAATTTAAAATAGCAACATAATCCAAAAGCTGTCTGTTTTTTCTACATAACCTTATGTTCTCTCTCACATATAATTCAGAGAGTTTTTCTTCTGGCATTTTAGTTTTGAATGTTTTTGTGCTAAACACAAAATGAAGGGCAATAATCAGTGGTGTGTTTGGCCAATGCAGACACTGCAGCAGATAATTTAAAAAATAACTCATTATTTTAAGTAGGATTTGCCCCCAGCCCTAATTTAGGTGTTACTGATTTTAGAAAGAGCTGAGATAGTCAGCAAATCATAGAAGTTTTTGGCATCTTTCTGGGCACTTTCTAACTGGGAAATACAAGAAGAAAACCTGTACAGGGTCCTGTAAATCCCATATTTGAATTTCCTTTCTTAGATTGGAATTAATTTTAAATTAGGAAATATTCCTATATTTCCCTTAGCTCTCTTTCTGCATTTTGGGGGCAGAGTGAAGGGTGGGTAGAAGACAATTCTAAATTTTTATTCGCTTTAGATATTGGAAAAAAAGAATCAAAAACTCACTCTAGGGAAGGTAGATATTTTTTAGGCTTCATCCTTACAAGGTATTTCCAGGCTGCATCCTTACTCCAGCATTTACCTGGAGTAAATACTTGTCACAGCAGCAGGAAATCTGAGCTGTTACGATTCCTGCATCCTTTATCTTTGCTTAAGGTTAGCCTGTTACCTTTACTATTCTGTAATATGCCAAAAATAAAACTTTTTATTATACTTTATTGAAAATTCTGCATGTCCTCATAAAAACCTAAATGTTAGAGGAACAATATTAATAAGTCATCCAGTTCTCTTTGTGTTCACACATATTTCTTGGCAGTAAAAGAATATTACATTGCACCAGCTGTGCAGAACAGAATTTGGAGCCTTGTTCTGGGTCAGTTAAAATGTGCATATAACAAAATTTGAGTCTGGTGGATCTTAAGTTATTTTATGTGTTCTGTATAGGCTTGGGTTGGTTTGCTGAGTTTATTTGTTTGGTGGTGGGTTTATTTGTCACTTTGGGAGTTGTTTGGGATTTTTTTTTTTGGTGTTGGGGTTTTTATTTGTTGGTTTATTTTTTTTCTTAAATCTGTGTCCTCTTTTAGAAGGCTTCAAAAAAAAAAAAACCTTGTGATTTACAGCTCTCTTGTAGCTGAAGTGCATGAAAAGACCCAGTAATCATCTATTCTAATGAACTNTTTATTTGTCACTTTGGGAGTTGTTTGGGATTTTTTTTTTTGGTGTTGGGGTTTTTATTTGTTGGTTTATTTTTTTTCTTAAATCTGTGTCCTCTTTTAGAAGGCTTCAAAAAAAACCAACCTTGTGATTTACAGCTCTCTTGTAGCTGAAGTGCATGAAAAGACCCAGTAATCACATATTCTAATGAACTAATCTTTTATAGCTAATGTTAATACTATAAAACTTGGTTTAATATTCTTATAAATACATTATATTGTTCAGATAAAAGTGGTAAATTGGATAAATAGGTACAGTCTGAATTCTTTAGTACTAATTTCATTCACAGGGAGAACAAATATTGTCGGATTTTACAGCACTGCTTAACATTCCATCATCTTCAGCAGGAAACAGGGTTATGCAGATATTATTATAATATGATTCATGATTTTATGAGTCAATCCAGTCTGAGGATGAACAGATGAANGCTGTGGCTGCCCCATCCCTGGAAGTGTCCAAGGCCAGGTTGGAGCCACCTGGGACAGTGGGAGGTGTCCCTGCCCATGGCAGGGCATGGAATGAAATGATCTTTTAGGTCCCTTCCAAGTCAAACCATTTTATTGTTCTGTGATAATGCATCTATCTGAAACAACAGGAATTAATGTAATGGGAGTATGAAAACCTTCTGTTCTTCACTTCCAGCTTCCCGTACCTCTGACAATTTCCTCTGTCTTGCCCCATGAGACTCGACAGTAAGAGCAAAACTATGACAGAGACCAACAGCTCAAACTGTGTTTCCTTTGCTTGTTAAAAGTACAGACTCCACAGGACTCCCCAAAACCCCACGGGGTCGGGGGAAAGAGAGCCCTGGTTGGGGGGTCCCGAGCGGGGCTTTTGGGGGTGCCGGGGAGGGGCTGGAGGAAGGGACAGATCCAGAGCGGGACCGGCCGGGAAGGGCACCCTCTGTTCCAGCTGTGTTAAACCACAGCCCATTCCCTAAAGGAAGAGGGAGGAGGGACAAGGACACAACAGGCTCGTATCGCAGGGGCGTTCTCAGTGCTGCAAAATTCCTTGAGCAGTTCCGACAGATTCAGTTCGCTGTTCCAGAAAGTGAGAGGAAATAAAACGCGACTACTGTTAGACTGTCTGCCGATGTCCTCTGAACTATGGGGACATCACTTCACACGGGGAGGTGTCTCTAACCCTCCCTGATGCTTCAGCAGACTGCAAAGTCTCTCATCCCCATGTGGTTGGGCACCAGAGTTTAAACTTCATAAACTGAACTAGATTTGAGCAGTTGATATTTGAGAGCTGCAACTTTACAGCACAGGGATGATAATACTTAAAAATCCTAGGGTTTTTTTATATCAGTGTTTTCTTCTTCACTGGTAAATTTCCTGTTGCTTTTGGGAGGTTTCTTTGTGACTTCTTATCTAATCTAGATGGATATCTGGCCTTATATTCACTTTTACTCACTGATACCCCTTAACCAGGTTTGCTTTTCAGACTTTCACACTGCTTTTCCATCACACATAGTAAATACTTGATTTATAAGGTGTGACTCCCTTTTATCAACCTTAAAATGAAACTCTATTTTAGGCATTTATCCTTTAGAGTGAAAGTTTCATCTCAGTGAAACTTCTTGTTCCTAAAGTCCATCATTTTGAGCAGACTGTGTTTAAACTGCTGTGTCCAAAATTCCTTGTTCAGCAAAGCAGGAGTGAGCATTCCCATTTCTACCCAAAAATATTTAGGCATGTGTTTCAGCCCACTGAAAGTCATGTTGGGTTTCTGTGCTTAACATTTGTTAAATCAGGACTGTAATGTATTAAAGTTCCTTAAGTTCTTGTTTATAAATATGAATTCTCTGAATCCAGAATATAACTTTGTTCACATGTAAAATCAATTCCTGTGCATAGAAATGCAAAATCAATGCATAGAATGATCTTCCTTTGTCATCTAGTCTGTCATGCTCTCTTGGTATTAAATACATTAAGTTCATTCTTTTCAATAATTGCTCTTGAAACAGGTAAGTGACTTAGCCTTTTATATGCTCTTAAACTTGCTATGTTCATATCTTAACAATGGAATTTTTATAATGTAGCAATCAAAACTTTTTCATATGCAAATGAATATGAACACTTTTTTCTCACTTGTAGGAGGCGAGCACATCATATTTTTCATTTTAATATTTTAATTACTTCACTTGCCTTGATTTTAAATAGACACATTCTTAATAAACAGAAAATTACAACCTTAATTAGTTTGGGAAAATTAGATCCTACTGTGCTTTTTATCTCACACCATCTCTTTTGTCTTAAATTCTGGTAATGTCCATGTCTTTATTGTGACTCACAAGCATTTTCATCTATTTTCTCCCCCTGTCTTGTTGAGGAGGGTGAATTAGTGAATATTAGTGAATGTTATGTTATTTCAATGTAACAAATATTTGGTTCCTTCAAACAGCATTTCAGGACAGTTTTAACCTTGGAGTACATCAAATATATCTTCCTTAAATTCACTGCATAAAAAGCATTTTTTCTAATCTCACCTCTCTGCACAGGACAGATCCTTTGCTGAGCTTTGGGTTTGACACCAGAACCCAATGCAACCTTGGGGGATTTAAAGAAATACTTCCTTATAAATGGTTAAATCCTGATTCAGAATCTGGATAATCTGGCATCAATAGATCCAGCAACTGTGGTAAATCCAGGTCAGTGGATAATGCACAATCAAATGTTTTACAGAAGAACAACAAATTAGTTTATCTTATTGTGAATAAAAACCTTTTGTAATTAATGATATGGTTGTGATCCTTAATTCCTTCTCAGGTCCAGAAGTTCAAGTGGTGGATTTTATTGTTTGCTGGGTTTCTTTTTTTTTGGGGGGGGGTATGGTTTTTTATTAATTTCCATTCACATCATGAAGTCATCCCATGAAATGCAGGAGAAGGAGAAGACTCTTCAAAAACTGTGTCTCATAAGGAAGGGTTGAATGAAAAAACCTCACTGGCCAATGGAGGCCCTTGATTTAAAAAAGAGTGTAAGGATAAGAATCCAGCACCTTGCAGAATGTGTCTGTCCTGATGTGAGACTTAGCTGGTAACATGCAAATGAGTAGTGATTTAATCTAGATACAATCTCTTTGTGAAATAATTTTCCCAGGCTTTGTACACTCCCCTATTTATGACAGATTTTAAGACTATTTTAGTGCAATATCACACTGATAATTTGTATCTTTTATGTATAATTTACGTTGGTTTTTTTTTGTGTAGACTTTAAACTCTTAAACGAATTATAATAGAAAAGAAGAATGGAGATGATTTTTTTTTTTCCCTTAAACATCCTTATTTATCAAGTGAGGCTATTCAGCTGTAAGGGGGTTTACTCATTATATTTAATGGCAGTAACATTCATCACTTCATGTTAATCAGATCAGATAGGTGTGGTGGTAAATGGAGATTTGAGGATAATCAAAATAAATTAGCTGCTCTACTTAAAGATAATATTTACAGAGACAGTAGGGAAAACATGTGCCACATGCAATGAACAAAGAGTCTGCAAATGAAATAGAAACAGAAAGGAAAATCCTATTTTGGCTGTTTTAAGGAGATTTCTTAGAATTGCTTCTGAAAATGTGTGATGCAGAGGATACAACGTAGTGGTGCCTTTCAGAGGAGGGTGGCTAATTAGGATATCCATGTTTCCCAATATTACAGTGTCTGTGCAGGTTCAGGTCTTCCAGGCAGCTTGGGAAATGCTGAAATCCAACTTGTTCTGATGTTTTAACCTGGGAATTTCCCAGGCTCCCACTCCCTCTGTTGAGGATTCCCGGGACTGCCTCTCCCAGCTGGAACAGCTGGTGCTGAACCAGAATCCTCACAGATCCTGGTCATTCCTGAGGTGCTCCAGTGCCACAATGCTCAGATCTCCCAGAGCTTGGCTCACACTGGTGAGCTCAGCACAAATAACAGGCGTGGAGCATTTATACCTTTTACCTCTGTGGAGGAAACTCCAACAATCAGGATTTGGGACAACAATCCACAGTGACTCCCTTTCAAAGCAGGCTCTGTGATGGCCAAGGGGACTGAGTGTTTCTGCTTTGCTCTGGCAGACACTCACTCCTCTTCAACACACCTTGTGCAATGATTCACCTGCTAATATGGCATTTTAAATCACTTCTGTGAAAGATCCAAAATGACTCACTCCCGGTTATGGGTTTCTCTGTAGAAATCAGCAGTTTGTGTGTTCCCAGCCCTGCACCTTCTGCTCTCCTCATGCCTTACTTCAGGACTTCAGGATCTGTACATTCCAAGTTGGTTGTTTTCCAGATAAATTACTGTGATCTTTAACATGACAACATCAGCACCAACACAGTTTATAATGTTTGTTGATTCAGATGATGTTACTGCATTTAGGTAGTCTGTAGGCACATCTCTAACTGTAGCTCTGAGCTAAAGATGGAAAGAGTCAGAAGGAGAACATACACACATGTGCCTCAGAAGCAGCTGAAGAAATGAATTTGTAGACATAACCAAGGTTTTGTCTTGGGAACTGGCAGTGTTTTTCAGAGTATATGCAAACAGTATTGTGAAGTGTGTGTACATTTCTGACAATGGGCAGATTGAGACAGTTATTCTTGCAGTTGTCACCAACACTTGGAGAGTGCCAAGACATTGTTTTCTACACAGTTTTGTTGCCTAATGCAATGATCATGGTTATAACATCTCATCACAGAGGAGAAATAATGTAGTTCTCAGAGCACAGTGTCCTCAGGGCTTGGAGTGGACCTCAGCATAGAAAAACTCCATGGCTTCTGAATTTCCTTCCCTTCAGTGTGTTTGAAGCTGGTATTTTGTGATCAATGTTATATCAGTAGACAGGAAAGGTGGCACAGAGGAAATAAAAGCTGACTGATAGAAGAACAAAGTTTTGACCATCCTCAAAGAGGAGCAGTGACTCAAATGAGAGGAATCCTGGCTGAGATTTCACAGCATTTGCCTGTTATAGGAGTCATTGGGGAAAAAAAAAAAAGGCAAAATTAAATCCAGCTCTACAAAAGAGGTAGAAGAATAATAATCATTCTTCTCATATACCCTCTGCAGCATTTAAACAGCACTTGAGCTTCTGCATTTCCTGGAGCCAAGAAAAACATAGACCACCTACTACTGGTGTGTTAAAAGAAAGAAAGCTCTGTTTCCAAATTGTCTCCAAGATTTCCCCTTTTTATATTAAATTAATTGAAAGAAGTCTTTCAATTCCCATTTTAATTTGGGTATTTAAATTAGAGAGAAGATTTCCTTAAAACTTCATTCCAAATGGGCACAGAAACACCACTTTGCAAATAAAGAAACGGGTGCAGAAACACCAAATACTGTAATGTAAATTTATTTTTGAAAGGTAAAGAATTCTTTCTAACATAGCTTTGGAATATTTATAATACGCAGCAGAAATACAGGCATACAAAATATTATCCCTTATTTGTTCCCTCTTCTACCTTTTTTATTTTTAAGAGAAAGAATTGGTAAGAAATCACTCCAACCTCACTGGTGGCCATGATGTTCATCCAAGGGATTGGACAAAGATGCAGATTAAAATTGGATGCCAAAACAGGCTGGAATTGTCTGGCTGCACTTCTCCCAGCCCAGCTGTCTGCCTTGCTCTCCTGCTGAATGATCAGCTTCCTCCTCAGGGGCAGAGATTATTTCATGAACCACTTCTTGAACCAGCACAGATTTTGCCCTTTTGTACTAAATGAGTGGAAAGGAGTCTTAAAAATCTCGTTTAAATTTAGGGAGTTAAACTAGGGGAGCGGAAAGACTTTTTAAAAACTTCATTCTAAAGTAGGTGACAAGTGAAAAAACACACTGGATGTGCAAGATTCCTTGCAGCCAACTCGTTCTGTAGTTTCACTATTTGCTGTTGGAGGAAATAGGGGCTGTATTTGCTGTCAGGTAAGGAATAAATCACATATTCCCAGGTGTTGGAGCAGTGGTTCAGGGACAGGGAGGGCGTTCCTTAAAGATAAGCTCTTCCCCGTGGTGGTGATGCCTGTAAAGGTTCACAGGTACCATCCCTGGGGACTGTATTGGATGAAAGAGATTCACAGGGTATTTCCCAGTATTCTACAGTATTCTACACGAAGGGGATGCAGACCAAGATAAATTCACGTGTGCAAACGAGGAACAGAGGTGTGAGTTGCTCTCTTTCTGTTAAATCACCTCATTGGGAACCCCCCTTCCCTCCCCTCTCAGGGTAACTTATTCCTTACTCTGACAGGTCTTAGGCAAAATGTGATGGTTTCTATCATTTTTTCTCTTTTTAAGACTGTTGTTGTACATAATACTCTTAACTCCAAACTCACTCTTTTATTTATTCAGATCAATCAGCCGAACAAAGACAGCATTTTATTTTCAACATGGTTTTCTTGGTTGCTCAATTAACAAGCAGAGCAGAGGAAATGGTGATGAAATTTGAAATAAATCCACGTTCATGTGTAAGGACTGCACACAATCCTGTGTCAGGAAATATTTATCAATGCTCAAATAAGAGCCTGCTGGAGCAAAGCAGGGATTTTTATTCATGTGAGCATCTTCTACCAGAGTGAAGTGATTTGTTAAAGTCAAGTCAGCAAAAGGAACACCTGGAAGAAGACAATAATTGGATTTGTGTAGAAAACAGATATGAGATAGTTTTGGGCCTTCATATAGTCCTGCATCTGTGCTTCTTTCTTTTATTGATGGCTTTTTGTGTTTTCTGGATGAGTTATTGCACCTCTAATCAACAGACCCATTAGTTGCCAATGATCTTGGAACTAACTAGTTGTGTTAGGCTGCTGCTGGATTTGGCCAAAGAAGCTGCTATTTGTTCCAGAAGCCTCTGAAGGGCTCCAAGGGAAAATGGGAAACAAGGTGCTTTTATTTTTCTTCTTCTTTCCTCCTTCTTCTTTCCTTTTTCTTCTTTTCCCCCTTTTTTATTTTCTATTCCTCCACATGAAGTTCTGGCACATGTGGTCTGAGGAGGCAGCAAAAATGTAGAATATTGGCTTCTTGTTTCTCACCTCAAAAAAACCCACACAACCCTTGTACTGCCACTTATAAAATTTACATGTCAGCCAACAAAGGTGGGCTATACTAGAATTTTATTTCACAGTACATTCTTATTTTTATTCTGGTTACTTGTTTTGGCTTCTTTATCACTTTTTTTTTATTATTATTATTAAGTATAGGCTTGTAAACTGCTTTAATCTTTCCTTCAGGAATAATTTAATCTTGTAGAATATGTTCTCTGTCATCATTCATGGCTTTTTAATGTTCTTGGTCAGCCCATGGAATAGCTTTGGCATTTAAAAGATCTTTAAGTTGTTAATTACTGGGTTTCCAGATCCCTCCACGAATATAATCTCCACAAAATATCACATACCATAAAAAAGGCAGAAAACTTATTGTCAAATTAGGACCTTTAATATCCCAGTAAATTTTGATGACAGTGCTATAAAGAGCAAAACTTTCCTGTGCAATAATTTCTTTCACATGTGTCTCACTGAGCTGCTTATGGTACAGCTTCAAAAGAATAATGATAGTTTATCATATTTAAGTAGCCTACAATGCTCCTTGAGAAAGAATTCCTTCAGCTACTGTATTTTAACTGTTTGTGATCATGTTCTGTGCACAAAATAAAGTAAGAGGTACTGAAAATATTAATGATGATGTGCTGTGCTCCTGAGTGTTCAAACAGTACCAACATCTGGAAGGTGCTCTTTGGTTTTGTTTGCTTTTTTTCCCCAAGTAAACAGATATCTTTCTGATTTTATTATTGCTATTTTATGCCTTTGCAGTATTAATTAGTGCATCCCACTGGCAGGAAAAAAAGAGCTCAAATCCTGTAATGTATTTATATCTGTAATCAAAAGATATATTAAGGGATAGGCACAGCTACAGGTCTGCTCTTTGGTAGAGCTGTTATAGAATCCCAGAATGGTTTGGGTTGGAAGGGACCTTGAAGCTCATCTGGTCCCACCCCCTGCCATGGGCAGGGACACCTTCCACTGTCCCAGGTGGCTTCAACCCAGCCTTGGACACTTCCAGGGATGGGGCAGCCACAGCTTCTCTGGGCACCCTGTGCCAGGGCCTCCCCACCCTCACAGGGAAGAATTTCTTCCCAGTATCCCATCTAACCCTGCCCTCTGGCAGTCTAAACCCATTCCCCCTTGTCCTGTCACTCCAGTTCCTGATGGAGATTCTCTCTCCAGCTTCCTTGTGGGTCCCTTCAGATGTATAAAGGACTTCAGTCTTCAAATTGTTATCAGTCTAAAGCCTTTCTCTGGAAGGTGGAAATTATTGATCTGATCACAAGATTTTGAGTTTTTGGAACTGGGGTAATCTCATGTTACTGGAGATGTCCATAAATTGGATGTCACCTGAGAAACAGGTGTCATTGGAACTGGTTCTGGGCCACATTTAGAGTTGAGGAGTCAGGATTTTTGTAGTGTAAAACACCCTTAGGCTCTCACTGCAGGATGACATAAATCCTGCTGTAGAAAGTGCCCACTTCTCTTCTTAGGAGACTGGCTGAGCCATAGATGTGTATCCTAAAAGTTAAAGTCCAATTGTTGAGCTTTGGTTGTTGATAGAAGTTAATTTTCCTGCTTTACCTGCCTTTGAGAGTGGACCTGCCTTGGACAGTGGAGATATGTTGTTCCTCCTGTTAGGAGGAAGCCTAGATCCATCTCAGGTGCAATAGGAGCACAGGAAGAGCAGGAATGAGGAAAACCAGGAATTTCTCAGCAGTGAACAAGCACGTGTGGCTGTGTTGGTCCTTGCAGCACAATATCAATATCAGCTCACAGAAGAGGCTTTGCAGCACTGGGAGGGCAAGAGATGAGCCAAGCTATGGAGCAGCCTGAACAGGTGTCAGCTACCTCAGGATATAAGGGGCAAAGCTGATCCAGAAGAACTGATATCAGGACTTCTTTATGTTTAATAGATAAAATAGGGAAAGGGCAAATGGCTGCTCAGGAATTTACATCCTCCAAACACTCCTTAAGGTGTTTGAGCCCTGTCTGACAATGACTGCAGTGGCTCAGTTTCCCAAGCCTGGCTTATCCAAGGAGCATAAAGGCACTGTAATTGCAACTCTTTAAATTTTTACACCATGATTTGTTTTAGTTAAGGCTCTCTTTTGAGTACTTAAGCCTTGCATATACATTTTTAATTTCAATTGCTCCAGTGAATTGTATTATATACCTCCTAAAGATGTACTATAACAAAGTATCACTGTTTGGTGCATCAGTTACAGATGCACAAAATATAATTACACATTACCCAGCATTTTTTGTACTATAAAATTACTGAACTTGGAGAAAACAGCCTTAGCAGCAATGGCAAGAAATTTGATGAGGATTTATTTTAACTTTCCTTGTGTATGTTTTAGTGGTTATTTCTGTTAATCACTGATGTTCTAATACTGCATTTTAGCTTGGGATAAACAGCATTTTTTTTATCCTTAGATCCAGTTCTGATATTTGAGTTAAAAATCATGGAGTTAAAAGGGAAAATAACAAAATATGAACTTCTGGCAGCTCATTGATTTTAGGCATTTAGCTCTGAGTAACTTCAGAATACTGGGAGAAACTGTTCCCAAGCTCAGTGATGAGACCTGTTTTAGTGAGAAGAATGATGGCTCATCCTAATTTGACTCATAATTGGCTCAAATGCAATTCTGACAGTAAAAAAAAATAAATCTGAAGAACTGAAAGAGTTAAATTCTGCAAATAAAACCATATCAGGCAATTTACTTGCAAGATCAGTAAGTATTTTGTATGTGGTTTGTGTTACAGAAAAATTTGGATTTTCAACTTCCTTGTCACAAGGAAGAAGAAATGAAAATTAAATGAGATTTCTAATATATAAATAATTTATCTGGCTGTAGTTGCAGGTTGTTCATAGCACTGTAGAAACCAGGGATTGTTCAGGTTATGCTTTTGTTTGATTTACACTCCCTGATATTTGAGACATTCAGTTCTTAAAGTCAAGAATTCTGACCTGCTCTTCAGAGTGGGACAACGTGTTGTTAAGAACAATTTAATTTGAATATGCAGAGATCTGAATTTTATTTTAAATTTAGCCACATGCAGCTTCAAATATAATATTTCTTTTTTTCTCCCAGTTCTGGTCAATAATAAATGAGTTTTAGAATTTAAATCAAGACACAGTGGAGTTCTTGTGATACATTATTGATAAAGCACACTTATTGTAACAACATTTTCCAAGGGAAAACACATTATTTATTGGCTATGTTAATGCAAACTCTAACATAAGTCTATATTAAGCTTATAAAGATAATTTTGAGTACGTTGGAGGAAGTTTTGTAGGCAGCCTTTTAAATAATTAGATGAAAAAAAAGCAACTTATTACCTTAATGAATAAAATATTATTCTGTGAGTAGGTCTTCAAATTCACTTTCCCATATGGCTCAAAAAATCCATGACTGTAACCATGTATTTCAAAATATAACAATTAGAAATATTTCACAGAAAATGTGGGAAATGTTTTTGGTTTTGCTTTCCTAATGGCTTATTGAAACTGAATAGAAGAAATAAGAATTTCCAGCTAAAAAAAAAAAAAAAAAAAAAAGAAAAGTTTGAGAAGTTTGTTGTNAAAAAAAAAAAAAAAGATAGAGAAGTTTGCTGTAATCTTCCACAGTTCCCAAATAATTGATCATTCTGAGTCAGGGCAACTGAATATTTCTAATTCAGAAGGACTTCCAGAACTCCAGCAGAGGAATGTTCATGTGGGGATCCCCTGCTCTTAAAACCTGAACCACTTTTACTTTTACTACATCCCTCTACTCACTTCCAGGTGATTTCCACTTGTCATTTATCCAAGAGAATGTGCTGATATAGAATTCCTGTAGAGTGCACTAATCCTGCTCTGTCCTTGCTGTGCAGCTTTGACAAGGCTGGTCCAAGCTGGGCTTTAGAGAAATGATGGGAGCAAAAATCCAAAGTGGTGCCATCTCGGTCACTCCATCTTTCTCCTGAGTGTTTTCACCTTTTAATCTCTGTGTTGAAGAATGTGGATATGTTTTAAATACACAAACCTTAATGTTGTTTGGGAAATAAAACTTGGTAACAGTGTCCTTCAGGAATAATGGTGATCTGGTTTATTGAGTTTGAACATCATTAAATGACTTTGGGAGTAGTTGTTACTGTATTAACTGATTTGTGTGTTTTAATTTGCCTTGGCTTGGGTAATGCTGACAGTCTGAGCTCTTAGCAGAGCATCACATGGAACTGAAAGTTCATGTTTTTGAGAGAAAATCAGCAACAAGATCTGAGTATATTAATTGAACACACTTAGTCCTGGAGGGTTAAGTCAGGAGGAAAAGTCTAAAGAGAAATGAAAGGGGGTGAACCAAGACCCATTTGCTTTCCTCTAATAGTTTGAAAATAGGGAAGAAAACCAGTATTTTGCATCCTATTCATGAAAAAATATATTTAATTATGTTATGACAGGGTGTGGGCATTGGCATTCAGAATTCTGATTAAGCATAAATTTATGGACATGAGTAACATAAAGAAATGAAGGAAATAATGTAAAACAAAACTCTACTTGTGGGTACAGGATGAGGCATGAAAACTTTGTAGCTGGTAGGAACAAGGACCTTTTTTTCTTTTTTTTTCTCTTCAGCTATAAATTGTTTTGTTATTTTTCCTTTGTCTTTTAGTCTTTGAATCTTTTTAGCATTAAGTTTCATTAGGCAACTTGTAACTTAATTTTTTTCCTATGTGGGGACTGATTAGTTTAATAGTCTGCCTTGGGACAGAGAGCCTTCAGGCTGGGTGAAATGGGAGCTCCAGTGTAGAGCTGTGATCCCCTTTGGCTTCTTTCAACAGCCACATTTTTCCTATGGTTTGAATTTCATATGTCTGTGTAACCAGAAAATGAATGTCTGTCTTAAAAGAAGAACATGAAATGCTCTTTAGTGTAGCAAGATGATGCTACATAGTCAAAACTGTCCATGGAGTAAAAGGACCCACAGGTTGGCACTTATTGGCCTCAGAAATTTTAAACATTGCCAGTAGTTTAAATGTGCTTGGAAAGAGTTTCCTTGCCTGCTGATCTTGAGTGGACTTCTTTTTTTTAACCATCTCTTTATATTGATTGATGGTTCCATTCTTCCTGGCTGTATGTGTGAGCAATCCTGCTCACAGGAAGGAGCAGTGTTTTCAATATTAATCAAAGCACTGAGTATTTTCAAATGCCATGTTTTTAAGTTCTGAAGTTATCCTTAAGATATCTGTGCTCCTCTTATTTCCATCAGCTGGAGCCACTGGTATGTTCCCAGGCAGCTGGTGCTGCACAGAGTTGCATTTCCAATCTAAACAGATAAATCTGGGCCATTAATATCAAATCATATCTCATTATATTTACAGGGATAATAAGACATGGATGGATGGCCAGCACAGCCTAAGAAGAGTGTGAGCTTTCAGCAGGCTTGGCAGTGGTTAAAATCTCAATAAACAGCATTGCAAGGGGGATTCTGCACTGCTCAGGAAATCTTCTTGACATGAAGAAAAAGGCTCATTTCAGCTCTGCCTCATTAATCAGATCTGCCCACAGTTAAGAGGGTGTCACCTAAGTATGTTTTGCTTTCTGCTGCGTGCTGCTGCTGAGGATCCTGACACACAAAACAGGAGTAATTGGGTTTGTGCTGGAAGGCAAAGGCAAATAGCAGTGAATTGGAATGTGCTTTAGGAGTGACCTTTGTGGAAATGCCCTGGGTAGCTCCTGTGGTGGCTGTCAGCACTGGTGGTGACTGCAGATCCCAGTTGGTTTAGCAGTCACACACATGAATTGGTTTGCACGTGTCTGATCTGCCATGGATCATACACACAATCTCTGCATCATGGCAGGGACAACAGCCTTCAGCTTCAGGGAGTTATCCAGGGGCACCTTTGGCCTCTGTGTGTTACACACAGAGTGTTCTGAGTTGGAAGGGACCCACAAGGATCATGGAATCCAGCTCTGAAGGGAATGTCCCACACAGGGGGTGTTATCAGCACCATGCTTTGACCAGCTCATCTCAGGGTGACTCACTGCTGCTGGACCTCCTGAAGGTCCAAAATAATGGCAACTTTGTGCTGTCCCAAGACTGGGCAATGGACTGAGACCAAGCCTTCCCACATGAGGGAATGAACACAAGGTTGGCCACTTCTTTGGCTGCATTCTGGAGTGTTCTGTAACTCCACAAGTTCAAGGGACTGGCTTCCTTGGGAGACAACCCATGGTCTGCCCTACTGTTATTATACTGTGCCATCCAATAAAGCAATGAGCACCTAATGAGCAAAGCAGACTAACCAGTAAACCTAATTTTTAGTAAGTTCTACTGTGACAATGGGATGGGAAAGCATTTTCCTGTCCATGCTACAGCGTGAATTACCAAATAAAGCAGAATATTTAACACCCAAAACTTAGACCTGTGAACAGAAACACTTATTCTCCTTGATTTTGCTCCTGCTGAAGCCTCCAAGAGGACTTGGACTAACTCCTGTCAGGTTTTTGTTATTATTTTTGAAAAAAGTATATAACTGTCTCATCTTTCACTAAAGAAATTTGGATGTTTTATGTAAAATCCTTATGAGGTCATTGATTTTTATAATGACCCTTCTGTCCTTATCACAGAAAATTGTGATACTGTAATATGAGAATAGGAAATAAATATATCAAATAAAATAGAAGTGATAATAAAATAAATAAAATAGAAGTGATCATGTACTGGTAAAAGCAATGCCTGGTGGATAAAGAAAAGTTAAGACTGTTAATAGCCAAGGGAAGAACTGTAATTTAGGATGTGAAAAGATGATAAATCAGAGGAAAATTATTTAAAAGTAAACAAACAAACCTGGTAAGAGAATATCTGAGAAGTATTTTAAGCTGCTTATGGCTCAGCTGAGCAGAATAGATGTCTAATCTCTCCCACTGTCACAGCTAAAGATTTAGAGGATTTTGCACAACCCTTTTCTGAGTCTTTAGAGACATCTAATTTGGGGAATGGTAAAGTATTTGTGGCAAGAGAAAAGTAAATTGTTTTAGTCAAGTTTCCCAAATAAGTCAGTGGTTGGTGTAAAGCACGATGGGACTGTTGGAAAGATCTCACTTCTCCCCTTCAGCCCAGTCCCATCATCTGAGGNCCCACACTGGGGGATCAGCCCAGAACAGGGTTGTTTTTTGGGGCTGCCAGTGCAGAGTTACCAGAGAAACCTCCTCAGACTGTGCTTGGTTTGGTCACTGCTGACAGTGGTTAAAGGACTCGTGTTTCTTCTAATGTGGGAAATAAGAGACTAATCAGGGCTTTATAAGGTTTGTGCCTTAACAGAGTGGGATGTAGAGAAGACAGAGCCAGAGTTTTCTTGGAAGTGCACAGCAAACCAAGGCTGGCAATCGCTTTAAAGTTTCAGCAATAAAATTCCAGTTGGACACAGAAAAAGCTTGTCACCATGAAAGCTGCTTACCCTTGGAGCAGGACCCAGACTACTTGTGTAATCTCTGTTCATGGACTTTTTCAAAACACATCTGGACAAGGCCCTGGACAACATGATCTCTGCTTTAAGTGTGAGATTGGACTGGATGTTTTTTAGAGCTTCTTCCAGCATAAATTCCCCTCTGGTTCCAAGTGAGCAACATCAGAGACTCAGTTGGCTTCAGTTTCCAAAGGGATCTAAACGTTTAGACACTGCTGAGGGCTGGTTTCAGCCTTGTCTCTCTCAGCAGACAAGCAACTAAGTTTATGGCAAACCTCCTCATTTAAATTATGAGTTGCATCTCTCTCAGCGTGGTCTGTGCCATTAAATCTAATTAGTGTAATTTTACTGGGTACTTTTAAGAGAATATGGCAAATGAGATTTTTTTTTCAAATGCCCTGCAGAACTCTCACATTCATTTCCATCATGGTGTATGTTATAAAAAGTGACAGGTAGTGAAAAACAAATCCCCATTGCACTCATTTTTTTTTTTTTTTCAGAGCATCAGCTGAGTCAGGCAAATGAACTATTAAGGCTTATTTGTAGCATACTTTTATAATCATTGTGCACCTTTTTGAGCTTGTATCCAGGCTTGCTTTTTTCTCTTCCCTGTGACTTATTAAAGCTGCCTTTGCCTCAGTCACTGTCCTGTTGGTGGTGGTGGCTTGGCAGCTTTATTGCTTTCTATATTTTGTTACTCTTTCCTTCCTAATACTCTCCTGTTTCCAACAATCTTATAATTCTACGTGTGTGTACAATAATTTGTAACATTATTTCATACATCTCCTTAAATCATTATTTCATACATCTCCAGGCAGTCACGGCAATGTCTCTTTCATGCTCACCTACTGCTTATTTTTGCTTTGTTTTGGGTTTTTTGGCTTTGACAATTTTAAGATGTGGAACCATTGGGTTCAGTGGATGCAGTGTTGGTGCAATGCCCAATGGACACTGATATGAAGCGTAATATTCCTTTTTTTTTTGGTCACAGCTTATATTTCTCATTAATATTCTACCACTATTTCTGTAAATTATTCCAGTTCAATGGCCAAATGCAGGTCATTCCTTTTGAATTAATTAATTCCAGTTAATCTTGAATAATTATATATAACTTCTATAATTTGTGGCCCCCCAAAAAAGTGAGTTCTATGTAAAAATCAGATCCAGAAACAATGACCTCATAATGCTGCTGGTAAATTCTCACTTTGTTCAGTCAGTGCTGCTCAGAAGTGTAACCATTTCTGTTGATATTATACAAAAATAATATTTGTTTTCTCTCTTCAGAATGTGAAGTTGATCTTTCTCCTGCTGTGTCTGCATATTTTAGACACAGATTTTTCAAGCAAAGTAGAATAATACAGTTGCAAGAGAAGATCATTTGCTTAGTGCACTAAATACATAAAAAAAGCCAAACCATATCTGAGTTCAGGCCTTGTGATGAGAATCAAACTTAACTTACACGATTGTAATCTCTATCAAAATAAATATTTAATAAGCAAAGCTAAGTCAAGCATTTCTAAATATATCTTTGGGCTTTTTATTTCCTCTGGGAAAAGAAAAATTGTGTGGCAAGAGTTCTCAAAGACACTAAACAGTGTCTTATTTTAGTGCAATAGCACCCTAAAGGTCTTGACCAAAATGATTGAAACAGCTCTAGAGGGAGCAAGAAGAGAGGTCATTTCTTCCTTCAGGACTGGGAAGAAAATGAACAGTGATGAAAACATTGCTGTTGCTGCTGGTTTGGGGTTTTATGGCTTCTCTTCATAACTTTGCAGTTGCTGGAATGCACAAAGTACATCTAAATCTCATATTGTACCGAGGAGGATATGGGGGAAAGAGAGAGAAAAGGAGGAAAAAGGAAAGCAAAAGGAAATACTGATATTTTCTTTTTACAGTTCAAGTTCAATTCCAGTGTAATGGTGAGGGTGGAGCTGAATTTAGAATTTTTCAATTCATAGAAATGGTGATAGTAGAAGAAATTATTAAAAAGAGAGCTCACAACCCTCTTGTCTTGAATGATGTCCCTTGTGCATGAGGTCTGACATCATCCCTGCTCACTAGATTCTTTAGAGGAGCTTCACAAAGTTCACAACAAAAGCCTTTTTAAAAACCACACTTTTCTGTATAATAAAATTTATTTCTGCTACTTCTTTCCTGAAAGTCTTTCATCTGAGATGGGCAGTTTTTAGAAGTCAATGGTAAAATGAAGAATTTTTGTGATGCCTTTGAAAGAAGATGGACACAAATAATCTTGAAATACTTGAACTTATGAAGAACTGTTTGATCTGGGTTCTAATTCTCCCTGTGCAACAGAACTGCTCTAAGACATCCCCTGGAAGCAGATATATTGAAATGCTGGCAAATCAGAACATGAAATGTAGCTGCTGTTTTTTTGGCAGGAGACACCTTCATTTTCTATTGTTTCCTTCCTGATGGTAATAAACAGAGAGAAAAAAAAACCCTTTAAAAGTGGCCAGACATGGAAATTAGGATTAATATGGTTGATTTACATAATGTTAGCATTTTAAAGCAGGTGTGGGCTGTGCATTCCTCTGCTAGAAGGCAGCCAAAAATAGAAGTCTTCCTTTTGTACCTTTCCATGTTAATTATGTGGCTACTTTGAAAGGAATTGCTTCCCTCTGTATTTAACACGTCAAGGAGTATTTATGTCTGAAACCCTTTGCTGGGTCTTTGCACTAAAGAAGTGTCTACTACAAAAAAAAAAAAAAGAACTATTATTTTTTAAATTTGATTTGGGATCATTTGCTGTGCTGTTCACACCCCTCAATTCTTTCAGTGTAGATTCTTGTTGTCTGGACTTAGATGTAAAGAGAAACTTGGAGGAGTCTGGAGGTAAAAGGAGCTTTTCTTGGTCATGCTGCACTTCTTGTTGAGGGATTCATTGCTCTGATGCTCTTGGATCCACTTCCACTTGGAGAAACTACTCCTTAGTCCACTGAATAAATCCAGAATAGAAGAGCACTGCATTTTCTTTAGGAGTTTTCTCTTCCACATTTAACCCCAAAGTTCCCCTCAGCTGCTTTCTCAAAGGTTCATCCATCAGCACAGTGTAGACATTCAAGGTTAACACAAGGAGGAAGTCTTTTGGTTTAAATTTTAATATTCATCTGAAGAACTAATGACACTGCAGACATATATAATGCAGAGAGGAATTGGAAAAGCTTCCTTGCATGTGGCCATTAATGCTCTTCTTTATGACTTTGGAAGAAATTTGTCACAGAGACAGAAACCCTCACCATCCTCTTAGTCTTGTTTCAAAGACCATGGCTCCTTATCTTAATAAATGATAATCTTTGGCAATTTTTATATGGTGATTCAACATTCTCAACAAATGTGCAATCTTAGAATTATTCCAAATATTGCAGAATTAATGTTGCCTCTTTTTTTTTTTTTTTTTTTTTTTTTTTTTTTTTTCTTTTTTAAATTTTTCCAAGATTTTTTTTTTTTTTTTTTAATGTGTCCATTGAGAATTGTCCAAGGAATTTATTTGGCTGTTTTAAAAATTCCATTGTGTTGGATTTATGGAGACTTGTGAGCAAGTGAGGGCATGAGCCAAGAATGTTTGCAGGAACAGTAATTTTAGGTAAAAACTGAGAATGGAAGTGGAATATGAATTTTAAGATGTAGCAAGCAGAGGGGAAAATTAAATATCATCAGCAGAAACAAGATTCTAATTGATTTAGAGACAGAAATATAATATGAGCAAATGCTTGATCAAATTAACTCACATTTATAACTTCAGCTATGAAATAATAAAAAAGATTTTAAATAACACTGGCTTAAGGACCACAAATTTTCTGCAGAAAGAAGGCAGATTAAGAAACAATTAATTAGAGAATACTGGGATCTAATCATGTCTATTCTGCAAGTGTGATGAAATTTGTCACCTAAACTTTCCTTAAAACTTTTGGATTTGTGCATCCCCATGATAGGACAGGAGGGAACAGTGAGGAAAAATGTAAGTAAGCTTCTTTGCCTTCACTCCAGGTAACTTTTTAATCATTCATACTTTTAAAAAGGAGCATAAATGATGGGATGATGGATGTGAGTTGGCTCAAATCAAAAACAGGAAGGGAACCTGTGTGAGGTTACTCAATTATGCTTTAAATTTGGACTTGAAGCCAAGTTTCACAGGATTTTAGCTTGGGGGTTACCCTGTCAGGAAATAAAAGTAATGTGATCATGAGCAGACAAAAGACATCACTTTCCTTACATCATCTAAACTCTCCTGTCAGCTGTTTCACTTCCCAGTCAATTGAATAAAAGTAGAAGTTTTAAGATTTTAAAAATATTTTATTTAGTTAATCCCTACAAAAAATATTTCACAATCTCTGTCCTATTATAAAATTAGAAGGCAGCTGCTAAATCAAACTCAGAGGTTTTTTTAGCTCTACTATTGACATTTATTGCAATGTTAACTGTGTGCTTTAAAATCAGATAAAAAGTCTTTTCCTCACCTCAGGTGAGGCCACACAATCATTTTCTTGCTCTTCTGTGACACTATCAGTGATGAATTAATCATTATTCTATGCATTGTATTCAATCTGTCTGATTTTTAGATTTGCTGCAGAACTGAGTATCATCTAAATAATTTATTAATTTAAAAACACAGGAAAACTCATTTTGTCCAAACTCACAATGCCAAAAATCTTGCTGTTGGTGGCAGAGAACAGAAGGAAAGAAATATTCTGTGTCTTTTTAGGACTATTTGTTATGTTGTATTTTATCTTACAAGGCCGAATTGAAAGCAAAATATTTCTCTAACTCTATTTTCTGTGCATAAAATCTATAATATCTAAATGTCTACATGTATGTGTAGGATGATTATTATCATTATATAAATATATCAGCATATAAGATGAAAGATTCCCTTGGAGTACATTAGGTTTATAACATTTCACATTATCATTACGATTGCTGTCAAAATAACAGCTTCACATTTCTGTTCTCTTCTCATTACAACCCTCAGTGAGATTTTGGAATTTTAAAGCCTCATATATTCAAAGAATTAGGGGAATGTGCTATATACACTGTGACCTTTTCAATATTCTATAAACCCTTTGCTGAAAGTTTTCTTTACCTTCCTTGTTTATTGCTCTTATATTTCCCTCATTGTTAATTGTGAGAAGGATGACCTTTCCAGTGTTTTGTGCTTCCATTGGCCAGAAGATGTATCAAACTTGCATTATACTGTCTACTCACAGTTGTTATCCTGTCTTTTATTAAGCCAGAAAATATTTGAAGTTGTATGAAACTGAAGGGCATGCACAGAATGGCATTTTGTTTCAAAAATGTTCCCATTGGTGATAACAAGAATTTCTCTAGTCATGAACTTGCAGAAGGTCCAGCTTCCTCAATCACAGGTACTTATAGACATTTCTGCCACTTAAACTGGAAGATTTCAGGCATCAAACCACTTGAATTTATGTGGATATTGTTGCCTGGATAACACTTTTATTCAGTGGTACTTGTGGTAATGTCTCTCTTTGAAATGAGAATGGAGAACCACCTCCAATCCCTTGTTCAGCAGGGCAGTACTGAGAGGAGAAGGCTGACATTTTCCATCCCAGTAATCCTTCAGAGTAGTGACTTGGAAGTGTTCTGTAAATCTAAAGGTCTGTGAGCCTTAAACCTGAGAAAGAGTTGACCTTAATCTGCTTGTGCAGACTGAGCACTATGGGGGGTGTGGAACCTCAGTCCACACTGGTGGGGTTTGTGTTTGTTTGTGTTTTAGTTTAATTTTTCAGTGTTCAAGGAAGGAGTGGAAGGGTAAGGGGAGACCTTAAAATGTCATCTTTGTCTTGAAAAGGAGCAGGGAAGGTTTCAGTCTGAGTTCTCATGAGTAATGGCACACTGAACCTACTGCCCTGAACCTCCACCTTGGCCACCTGCTGTGGTGACATCATGTCAGGTGTAAAATAACTGGTGTAAAGAAATGACAAATTTACAACTGCCTGTTGCTCTTGTGAGACCCCACCTGGAGCACTGGGTACAGTTTGGTGCTCTCAGTAGAAAAAAGAACGTGGAACTATTGGAGAAATTCCAGCTGATAAAGGGACTGGTGGACCTTCCCTGTGGAGACAGGATGGGAGAGTTGGGGCTGTTCAGGCTGGAGAGGAGAAGGTTGTTTGGAGACCTCACAGCACCTTCCAGGGTCTGAAGGGGATACAGGGAACCAGAGAGGGGCTGTTCATCAGGGACTTGTGACAGGACAGGGGAATGTCTTCACACTGACAGAGGGCAGAGCTAGATGGGATATTGGGAATAAATCCTTCCCTGTGAGGGTGGGGAGGCCCTGGCACAGGGTGCCCAGAGAAGCTGTGGCTGCCCCATCCCTGGAAGTGTCCAAGGCCAGGTTGGACGGGGCTTGGAGCAACCTGGGATAGTAGAAGGTATTAATCTTATTCCAATCCCCCTGCCCTGGGCAGGGACACCTTCCATTCAGCCACTAGAAGAAAGGGTACTGTCCAGAAAGGGTACTGGTAAACCAGAACACTGAATTCTGCTTTTTATCAAGAATAATTTTGTTATTGTCTTTGCCAACTAAAATTTTAGCATTTTAAATGGGATTTTTAAATTGTTTCTACATGATCCATAGCAATTCAAAAGTTGTTGGGTTTTGTTTTTTTTTCTTTAGGAATAAACCCAAGTAATGGAAATAAAATTACCAGATATAGAGTTTAACAAGTAAAAACTAAAGAATTCTAGATAGCAGGTTTGCTTCTTACAACCTACACTTTTCCATACTCCAAGCAGCACCTGCAGCCCTTGTGTGGAAAGACAATAAAGGGGATATTTAGAATAGACAGCAGTTGTGGGAATCCGTCAAGATGAGAGTTTCCCACCCATTGCCAGCAGTGGAAATTGCATTTGCACTTTTGAAAGTCACTCTTCGAGCCAAATTTGAGCAGTTCCTTTTGTTAGAACTGTGATACATTTATTTCCAAGAGTCACCTGGGATACACATATGTGTATCCTACCAAAAGTTACACAGGTTCTGGATTTTAATACTGATTTTAAAAGACTATAATTTCATGCATCTTCTTTGTGATTCTTTGAGGGCTTAATTGCTATGTCATGGTAATGCTTATCAGAAAGCACTGAAAAGCTTTAATTACTTTGTACTTTGGTTAGTTATGAATGCATGCAAAATTTAACTATTTCCCCAGAAGCAAATAAAGTCCACATTTATTATGTTACATAAAAGTTATGGAATGATTTAGAATAATTAAGCTAAGGGCTGTCTTGCCTGGGATTTAGCTCATCTAAATGATGCATAAAATTAATCTCATATTAAACTACTACATGTGAGAAAAGCAGTAGGATCTTCTCAGGAAGTTTTTTTTATAGGAAGTGCATCATGGCAATAAACTACAGGTATTTTATGTAAAGGAACAGAGTTGTAGTGGGACTTTAATCATTAATTTAACTAATCACTGCTTAAAACAAAGCACTTTGACCAGTCATGGAGAAGAACATGGAATGGGATTAAAATAGTTTCAGGATTATGTGAAATGAAGGAATAACTGGTGAGTCGAAGCACTTTAGTGTCTCAGTGATTCTGTCCACATTTCAGCTTTTTATACATTGAAATAGTTAGCATGGAATCATAGAATCACTGAATGCTTTGGGTTGGAAGGGACCTTAAAGATCATCTCATTCCACCCCCTGCTATGGGTAAGGACCCCTCCCACTGTCCCAGGTTGCTCCAACCTGGCCTTGGACACTCCCAGGGATGGGGCAGCCACAGCTTCTCTGGGCCCCCTGTGCCAGGGCCTCCCCACCCTCACAGGGAAGGATTTATTCCCAATGTCCCATCTAAACTTACTCTCAGTGTGAATTCACACCCCCTTGTCCTGTCACTCCAGATCCTTATCTCTCCATCTTATTTATCCAGATCCAGATCTCTTCAGTTTTCTTGTGGGATCCCATCAGGCCCTGGAAGGATATAATATAAGGATATAATGCAAGGTATTTCCCTGCAGTGGTTTTCTGGGAGTGGCCTATGAAGCTCAGGTGACAATTGCAGGCACACTGGAATCTTTCAGCATTCTCAATGTTTTATAGAACCCCAGGAGTGTGACTGTGCCAAGGAATAGATGGGATTTCAATATATAAGGAGTACATTTGTATTCCAAATATTTCTAAACAGGGATTTAGTTTGGGGTGCTGGAGAAACTGTCCAGTGGAACTGTAGCTTCAGTCTAAAATTAGCTCAGGTTTATAAAGTACTATCAAAAATCAAAAGGGAAGGGAGGCATGAAAAAGGAGAAGAGCTGCTCTTGTGAGGTTCATTCTTTCTGACCCTGTCTGACAGTTAGAACACAGTTCCTAACCTAAAGTGGACACTCTTGCCTCAATTACCACAAGGAATGAGCCTTGCAATTGGTGAAAGAGCTTCCTGTAAATCACAGATATGGAAAAGACAAAAAATATAAATCACAAAACATGCAAAACTTCCACGCAGCACATTCATTGTCATTGCTATGCCAAGAAAAGTCAGTCAAGGTTTAATTGGCTCCAACTGACTTGGTACTCCCACAAGCTTCTTCATTCTTCCTCTCAAGCTGCCATGCAAATTCCATTCTTGCATTTGAAATTGCGAAGGAGAGCATTTGCTACAAGTTCTGATGGAAGGGAAATGGGCTGACAGTGTAAAACATAGGAGAAAATTAGTGCTGAGAAAATGAACTGTGAAGAAAATAACTATGAGAAAAAACAGATGAATGTAAGTGATTGAGACAGGACCCACCTTTGAGCTGAGAGGGATGAAGGTCAGTGGAGTTTCACAAATTGTCAGCTGAAGACCTGATAAACTACACAATGCAAAGCAATTCTTAATATAAGCAGTTCCATGTCCCAAGACAGAGTTTTTGCCATCTATTCTTATACTCCTCTCTGTTTATCTGAAGGAGTTTTCAAAAAAAGGGTTCTGGGTGACCCAGGATAATCCAGTGGTGATGTTAAAGCTTTAGGTGAGAGGACTTTGTGCTGCACTGCTCTAACTGGAAGTCAATACCTCATTGTAGCATCTCACTATATTCCTGAATTCCTCTGTCCAAAGGCATGTGAAAGCAAAGTCTGACACACTCCTGAAAGGAGAAGTTCTCAGTTGTCATTTCCACATAAGGGAAAATGATACCCCATGTCACAAAACCTGCCAGTGCAGGAAGTGAAAATTATTTACAGCTTTTTCGCTTCTGGAGATGTCACATCTTCATCTCTGATGAAATACAAACCACACATTTTTAAGTCCAGGCCCCATGAATAAATGTTACTTTCATGGCAGATGGAGAAGGGTGGGATTTTAAGAAAATCTGAGTTTCAAAATCCGGCCTGAAGTTTGGACAGCACTTTCAGAAATGCCTTCTTATATCCTACAATAGTGGCTTTTGAAGGCTTGGGAGAAATCATGCACTTTTTATTTAAAGCTTAAACGGCAAGTGGCCAATTCTGAAAATTTGCTCCATCGTGTGGTGCAAAAAGTAATTTCAGAAAGTTCAGAGAATTTTGTGCAGAAAATCTTTAGTAACACCATATGTGCTCTTACTTGATGTGAGTGACAATGCTGTATGACAAACAAGCAAATATTAGTGCACTTAGCCATTCTGATTTTATCTAAGCTTTATTACTATTTACAAAAAAGGCAATAACATTATTTAGTTAATGAAGCTCCACAAATAAACTGTAATTCTCTGTCGTAGCATCAATATATTGGCAGTGAGGAAACCTCTGCTTTCTCTGTTGGATGTTAGTAATTAATATCTTGCTGTCTAATTAGTTCTTTCCTTCTCATTTAGATGTTGATTTTTGAAACAAATGTCCATGTTGCCAGCATGTGCTGTCTTCCAGCAGAACACAACATCTGGCTGCCCACCAATTAATATGATATAGGGAGAAACTCTGCTGAGCTTATTATGAGCAAGAGAAACTCTGTGAGATACAATCATTAAATAGATGGTGGTATAGCAGTGTCTTCAAAATGCAAAACTTAGATTTCCCAGGAAACTTTAAAGTATTTTATTCTGAGAAATTAGGCTGTATCTATAATGAAGAGTTAATTTATAAGAATGCACAATAAAAATAATGCTTTGCTGGGGTATAGTTGAGTTTTAGAAGTCTTTTTTCTTGTGGGGCAGATGTAACCCCAAAGCATCTTCAAAAATGTTGGGATATATTTGAGGAGAGGGAATATGGAATTTATATAAGTACTGTAGTTCTTTAGGAATTTCTGAAGGTATTTGAGTATCTCTTCTTGTACTTTGCTTCTTCAAGGAAACTGTCTCAGAGGACACCTCTGTTCTGCAGTCCCATCCCCTTGCTCCACACAGGAGTGCAGAGATGGGCAAAAAAACACCAGATCTGTGTATATTGTAGTTTTCTATCAGTTTCAGTTCTCTTGACTGGAAGTAGCTGGAAGACGACCAGCTAATCTGTGGAGGTTATCCCTGGTTGCCATGAATGGAGGATGAGTCCAATTTGTAGCTCTGAAAGTTGTCAGTGGCTGGGAATCTTGCTCAGCTCAGTTTTGGGGAATGCAAACAATGCTGGGCAACCATTTTTTGTGACCAGAAATAAAGAGCAGGCCCCTTAAAAATCTTGAAATCACTCGTGTCACTAATGCCAAACTCCTTGGCTTTGTTAAGATCATCTCCTACATGAAGTTCTGTCCAGTCTAAGGCAGCAATGGACACCTTCAGTTCATCTCCAAGCCTGGGAAGCTGCTCTTGGATGGAGCCTGGATGTGCTTCTGAGGAAAATGTGCAGCACACAAAAGTGCAGAGTACTGGAAGTTATTAAAGCTACATTTTTTTTCCAAGGGAAATTGCCTGGTTCTCAAAGTGCTGTTGTAAATATCACTTTACATAAGCACATTAATGATCAAATATTAGATTACCCTTTTGTGATATTTTCTCAGCTTTAATTTTTATTTAATTGAAACTATTAGTAGGGCTGTAACATTTAGAAGAATGGCTGCTGTAAGGTCAGGTGCTGTTTATCCAAAAGTACATATTTGTCCAGCCAGCTAATATTTTTAAGACATTGTAATATGAGCTTTATTATATACATTTTCACAGAGATTGTGCTGGGGTGGGGCTGTAAGCTTTTAAAAAAATATTGCAAAGAATTATTACAAATACCTTTTTAATAATGAAATTCTCTGATATGATTTTGTCAGCCTTCCAGCTGGAAGACAAGCCTTAAATAAAATTTAATATAGAGTTAGTGAATTTTTTTTGTACATATTTTGTGCCTCAGTTTTCCTCTCCTCAAATGTGCAGCTCTCCTGTCTTTGCTGTCTTTTCTGACTATAGACTTTTTTATTAAGATACAAAAGAATGCTGAGTTAATTTCAAAATATTTAAAACAATAATCCTAAAAACTCTTTGTCTTTAATGATATAGAATACAATGCTGTTAAAGCATTTTGTTCAAGTCCTCCATATGTAAGAAAGGATTGATGTGAAATGTAGTTTTTAATTCTTTACCTTGAAATTTTCTACAGAAAATTGACTTTATAAGTGTATTTTTTTATATATGAACCTCCTTGTTGAGGTTCTACAGGATGGCTTTTCTTCTTCCACATTGAAAACACAGTGAACAATAGGTTTTTTTAAAAAAAATGCTTTTCTATTAATATATCATAGCTGGAAAAAGGATTTATTAGGTTATTTTGACTTTATCCTGGCATTAGAGGATTATTCTCTCAAATTTATCATCTGGTATAGTCCATTAATCTTGTCACTTTTGTAATTTTTTTCCTTCTTTTTAATGTCAGATCTTTCAAGTCCTGTTTATTTCTCTGTTGCTCATAAACTATTTCCCTCAGAGGTTTATAAAGAGCAGATTAGAAGATATCAGGAGGGAAACTATTCCATGTGAATGAGTGTAGTAAAGTCTGTGTAAACCTGAAAGATTCTCTCAGGATCCTTCTCACTGGTGCTATTAAGTGAACTATGAAAGTGCCTTCTCTATTCCCTCTGTTCATTTTTTGTGGAAATAAAAAGCATTCTTTGCCCATCCAGTGATTCAGAAATTCATTGTTGATATCAAAGCCTTTGGGATCCTTCCCTCAGTTGGAATTATTTTACTAAAACCAGAGGTGGTTCTTTTTCCAGCCTTCCCAGTTACAACTATTCAAAATCCAACTCACTGGTGCCCCTGGAGTAAAAGCATCTCAGTTTTTTTTTCCCTTTCCTACACTCTGCCAGGCAGTGGAGCAGTGCCTGGATTACAGGGATCCAGTAGTGTGTATGTGACATTTCTTTTCCAAGAAGATCCTGGAGGATCTTGGAGGTTTTCACATAGGCTTTTTTTCCCATGCCACCTCATTTTCCTCTTCCTCCTGGTCCAGACTTCCCTCCAATATCCATTGTCTGCTTGCATATATGGACATATTTATAGCTTCACTCTCTCTAATTGCTGGCATTATGGTAGAAAAAGCCTGTTGCTTCTAAAGCAACTTGGGAAACAATATAAATTCAGTTAATACTGATGGAGTTTTTAAAGTTCTTTCAAAATATTTTTTATTTCATTTCTGTCCCTTCAATTATTCAGGAAATCTTGTAGGCACAACTTTGCTGGAGCTACAAGTTGTCTGCTTTTGGTCCCTCCTCCTTGAGGGATATTTCGCTCTGGGATTCCAGTGGAGAATCTCTGATAAATGGGGCTTTTAGGAGGACTGTCTTTCATATCTTTTTCCATCATTTAAATAATTCCTACTGTAAGGAGATGGGTCTCTTGAGTAAAGTCTTCATACTTCCACAGTAGGTATTTCGGCTTCCTGCTGGAAGGAGCTGTTGCCTTTGCTTTTAAGCATGTACCAATAATTTGAGTAGAACTACCTCCTACAGGCACATGCTTTACATATCATAAAAATGTTTCCTCTGCCTCTCAATTCATTTATGCAAAATGAGATAGATTTTTTTTTCCTTCTTTACTCTGTCTACCAGATGATTTATCCCAAAATAAGTCATTAAAGTCTGGGAAAGACATGGAGATGACCCTTTGTAGTGCTCCTCCAAAACAATTAATTTCCTTTTTCAGCTGGAATGCTTTGAATTGAACCAGCTACTGAGATTTATATGGAATGTTGATATTGTAATCAAAATTCTTTTCTAAGGCTGATTTTCATGATTATAAAATTTTGGGCTCTATTCCTTCTTATAAACCACAAAAATCTTGAACTACAAGATGTGCCTTTGTGTTAATTTTGTGAATTATACTTTTTATGTTGCAAGTAATTGTTGAAGATATGGGTGTTTATATGGTTGAAACTGAAGGAAATGGGCCAGAAATTATTTTTTTTTCCCCAACTGTCAGTTTTAAATTTCTTTTATCTACAAGAGAAATTGAAAAACAGCAATGATGACTAATATTCACAGCAGATCTTGTGAAATATCATGGATACAGTCAGGTAAATTACTGCCCTAAAAGAGGGGATTGTATTTTGGGGTTTGAGGAGCAGAGGCCATAGGTAGTAAAATTCAGGACATTTAATAGACATAACAAGAAAATCACTGCTGACTGGGCTCAAAATTCTTTCATCTGACCCTGCAGACCCTGTTTCGTTGAGGGAGGCTCAGTCTTAGTCTGATCAGGTCTGTCACAAAAATCAGGGCCTATTGAAAGATATTTTATACAATTTTTTTTTTACTTGCTTGAATAAATAGTTTGGATTTGGGTCTTTTTTCCCTTCAATTTACAGTCATTCTGATGTGATTAGAAGCCAAACACTAGAAATTAAAACTAAAAAAACTAAAAACACTAGAAATATGCAGATATATATAAACACTTCATAGGTGATTTTTTAAAGTCACCTATATATGTAAATTTTATATAAATTTTATTTTAAATTTTATATAGTTTTATTCAATGTATAGAAATTTGTATTTATATGTTCTCACACGTGATGCCCCAGCCCTTACACACTGAGTTGTGCCTTTGAACCTTCTGATCCATGGGAAGGCTAAAGTTCATTTTCTGTGCTCAGCAATCTCTGTAGCTCAGCCAGGGCCATGAGAGAGAAGATACACAAGAAGAGGCAGCAAAAAGGGATGGTGATAAATGAGTTTTCAGGCACATGCATGTTTAATTGAGGGAATATGATGATGGTTAATATTGTCAGGACTTTAAATCTGCTTAATTACCTGAGAAATGAAGGATGGCAAATGTAACGGTAATTTTTTAAGAAATGAGATCTGAGGATCTTTGAACTTTTAAACCTGATATTTATACCTGGCAAATGAATATAAACTCTAGTGAAGACAGAGGAAATGGGCTCATGGGTAGGTATGATGTACTTGGAAAAAAACCCCATAAATCTGTAAAGAAAGTTTATTCTGTATTTTCTGGAGAGAAATGCAACCAAAGTTTTAATGCAAAGTATGTTGATACTTGCAGTTGCTTTACCTTTACTAATAAGACCAATCATTTAAATGTCTTTGGTTTGGATAGTAATTGCTTATATTATTAAATAAGCAACACAGGAATTGCCAGATACCAATTTGTTGAGTGTTGTTTTGATTCAAGGAGTGGAATATGGGAGGATTCCAGCTGTTTCNTGCTGGACACACTGTTTTTGATACAAGACATGTCATTGGCCAAACTGGATGCCATTGGTTTAAGTTTGTAATAAAGTTTGATAGTTTATTATTTAATGTAGTTTTCTTATATAATGCAGTATCTGTCAGTTTATTATGTGATGCATTATGAAAAGGAATATGTTCATTTTTCTTTAAAAACTCTGTGGCTGAGAAGCAAGGAAGAAAGCAACCTTTTGCCTTCAGAGGAAAACCATCCTTCCTTTTCCCTTTGTAGTCNCTGCTGCTTTTTATTTATGATTTCAGTAGTTTCCCAGCTTTAATTTTCATTTATATAATTTGGAACTTTTTAAGGGCGTGCTGCAGTACATCACTGATAAAAGTAACACCCAATTGTATAAGGCACTTTTTCAGGGTCAGATTTTGAGCTGGTTAGTCCAGTCAAAGCTGTTGTACTTGTAACACGCTCTTTGATCATTACTGACATGCAAAGTTTTAATGCAAAGATTTGTATATTGTATTTGTTTACTGGAGGGAAAGTACCCAGACAAAGATGCCCAACCAACAGCAATTGCCCCAGTTTGAAGGTTTTAGTTCAATTGTTACCAGTTTCTGTGCTTTGAGGTTTATGTTCATCTAATGGAGTAAATGGATGCAACCTCCATGAAAATTAAATTGCATTTATGCTCCCTTCTAGTGACTGCTGGAACCAAGCTGCACATGGATTGGCTGAGCAAGTTTTTTGACCAGTCTGATGTATTTTTGTAAAGATCAATGGGATTATTCCAAATTTATAAGAGCAATGGCAAGAAGGTCAGATTGAGTTACAATGGGCAGCATCTGTTCCAGTTTTCACAGAATCACTGAGGTTGGAAAAACCCTCCAAGGTCATTGAGTCCAAGCTGTGCCCCATCCCCACCTTGTCCCCCAGCCCAGAGCACTGAGTGCCACATCCAGTCCTTCCTTGGACACCTCCAGGGATGGGGACTCCAAACCTCCCTGGGCAGCCCCTGCCAAGGCCTGACCACCCTTTCCATGGTGAAATTCCTCCTGATGTCCAACCTGACCCTCTCCTGGCACAGCTTGAGGCCGTTCCCTCTCATCCTGTCTCTTTTTCCCTGGGAGCAGAGCCTGACCCCCAACTGGCTCAGGTCCCCCCTGAGCCTCCTTTTCTCCAGGCTGAGCCCCCCCAGCTGCTCCTGGTATCCCAGCCCCTTCCCCAGCTCCATTCCCTTCCCTGGAAACACTCCAGTCCCTCCTGAATTTCAGAGCTCAGAACTGGACACAGTCCTGGAGGAATTGTCACTGCCCTGGTCCTGCTGGACACACTGTTTTTGATACAAGACATGTCATTGGCCAAACTGGATGCCATTGGTTTAAGTTTGTAATAAAGTTTGATAGTTTATTATTTAATGTAGTTTTCTTATATAATGCAGTATCTGTCAGTTTATTATGTGATGCATTATGAAAAGGAATATGTTCATTTTTCTTTAAAAACTCTGTGGCTGAGAAGCAAGGAAGAAAGCAACCTTTTGCCTTCAGAGGAAAACCATCCTTCCTTTTCCCTTTGTAGTCATGTTGAAACATCTTATTTTCTAACTGTCTAAGATTAAAGGAAATGGATTCATCATGCACAGAGCTGTGCAAGGTGCTGGGTCTGTTTTGTGGCTTCTCACTGGAATGACACATATAATAAATTCCAGGGGTGAACTGGGGAGACACCTCATTCCACATCAGCTTCTTGGCATAACTAACTGGTTTTCCCCTGCAGTCAGTTTTGAGTAATTTATGGCAATTTATCCCCGTGGTGAGAGCAGGATGGCTCAGCTCAGGTATTTAGCACTGCTCTCACGTCCCAGGAACAGGTTTTCAAGTTTGTGATGTCTTGGGTTATTGATGGAGTTGGAGTCCATCCTCTGGCTGGTGACCCTTTAAATCAGTCCTGTTTCCAGGTACCTTGGAGTTTGTCCATTGATCTGTCCTCAGCTTCCCCCTGCACTGCACAAAACTCCTTTTGGAGTCTTTACAGGTAATTATTGATCATGTTTTTTCCTCCAAGATGGTAATTTTAAGATGCTTTAGGACAAAATAAAATATACTTTGTGCATTCAAGACATATAAAATTCTATTAGTTTTTGATTTCCTGTGGATGCTTCATAATGTAGAGCACAGAGCAATCCTGTCCCTTAACAGGAATTTCACAAATTAATTCTGTGAGAACCAATTTTTGTTTTAATCACCACAGCTCTTTATCTATGGGAATGAATTTGTTTACCTATGCCTAAACCATCATCATACACCTAATACATCAAAGCACATAAAAGTCACTTCCCAGATTTTAAAGTTGCCTTGTAGAACCGAAGGGACATTTTGTAGCATTTTTTTTTTAAATTTGAATTGATTTTACTTCACTATTTTATGAAGTATTTTGGTAGAACTTCATAGGATCACAGAATGGTTTGGATTGAAAAAGAGACCTTAAAGATTATCCAGTCCCACCCCCTGTCATATGGCTCAGTCCTGCAAGAAGCATTTGGGATTTGCACTTGATCCTTATGGGTTCATTCCTACTTGAGATATTCCATGACTCCTATGAAAATTAGAACATATTTTGAGTAAATTTAATTAGAATACTTTCTACTTTCTGCAGGAAAAGAAACCTTCACTTTAAAGCTTATCTTTTTGATATTTTTTTTTGTTTATAAAGTAACTTTTTTCGTAGGTCAGAGCTTTGTGAAAGGTTATATGTATATTGCTGAGTCTTTTCTTTTTAAAAAATATATGTCACCTGTTTTCTTCAGACAGGTAACACACAACAAATATCTTACAGACAGAAAATTAGAACAAATGAGGAAATCCAAAGGACATTTTCTTGTATCTGGGAATGTGTTGAACAGATTAATATCAAAATATGCACATTCTTTTAAAAGTTGACTCATTCCCATATGATATTGAGCAAAACTAACCATAAATTTATCAACATGCACATCCAATTTAAAAACATAAATATCATTAAAAATTCTGTTTTGTTCTCTAAGAAGCCCTATTGAGGAAAAAATATTTCTTAAATTTAAATTAAGGCAAGTTTATAATAACATAATAGTGCAAGGATATGCTGTGATACTGTTATCAGAAATATTTGCCTGAGTGCTGATACTATTTCATATGGACTTTGAGAGAAAATCTGTTTACCTGACTGATTAAACAGCCAAGAAAAGTTTTCATCTATTCCCTGACCCTTGTGAATGTGCATCTTTAATTTCCTCCTCCTCCCTCTCTGCCTTCCATTTTTAATAAGCCCCAGTCATTGTGTCTTGGCAGGTTTCAATAGTGTCTGTCTGCAGGAGGCAGGAAGCTGAATGTTCTTATTGAACTGGGAATGGGACAGGGCTTCCAAGGAAGTTTAAGAAATCCAAGGCAGGAGGGACATGGAGCTCCTGGAGCGGGGCCAGCGGAGGCTGTGGAGATGCCCAAGGGATGGAGCATCTCTGTGCCCAGGAAAGGCTGAGGGAGCTGGGGCTGTTCAGCCTCCAGAGGAGCCCCTGAGAGGGGCCCCCAGCCCTGGGGGTCAGGGGGTGCAGGGAGGGGGCAGAGGATGGAGCAGGCTCTGCTCGGGGGGGCCCAGCAATGGCACCAGAGGAACGGGCAGGAACTGATGCCCAGCAAGTTCCCCCTGCACAGGAGGAAGAACTTCTTGGCTGGGCAGTGACCCAGCACTGAGCAGATTGAACAGGGAGAGGGGGGAGTCTCCCTCCCTGGGGATATTCCAGACCCTCTGGACACAACCCTGCGCCATGTGCTCTGGGATGGCCCTGCAGGGACCAGAGGAGCCCCTGTGGACCCTTCCAATCTCACTCATTCTGGAATTCTGTTCCCAGAACCATCAAATCTTGCTACAGGGTCTTAGTCCTTTGATGGACCCACAATCCAGAGGTACAGAACTCAAGAAGGTACAACCAGTTTAAGGGCAAAGCACTGATGTATTTCTGTTTGCTGAATGACAGATAAACTTTAGAAAATTCAATTTAGAAAATTACAATTCTCTATTTATAGGCATGTAAAATGTGTGTTTGTATTAATTTGCAAGATTACTTCAGCTTCATATATGATCAGGAATGCCATAGCTGGTGTACCCTGGAGAGCTGAGATGGGGGAGTGATTTAGCAGAGATTTTGATGGAAGATGACAGTAGTATGAGATGTTTCCTGTTGAGATGGAGGGGCATGAACATACAACAGGGTCAAAGACGTGCAGTTACACTATCCCCAGCAATTCCAAACCAGTTTTCTCTCACAGACGAGTATTCAAATTACTTGGCTATCCCTGATCCAATTTTGCTGCAGTGTAGCTGCGAGCACTGGAAGCTGCACCCCTTGTGAACTTGAACTGATTCAGTTGCCTGCCTGTGGGAGACAGTACTCCCAGCAGGAGTGGTTCAATACACCCAGCTTACAGCTAGAAGAAATAGACTATTTATGCCCCCTCCAAGATGGACTGCCTTACTCCAGGCTGTCTGTGCCTCAGCTCTCCTTCCATTTGATATGTGGAAATTGGAACAAATTTTATATTGAACAAATCGCACCTACGCTTTTCCATTTTTCTCCCCGCCTACACAGAACCTTTTGTTTTCCTAATTTTTTTTTCCTAGATATTTTTAGTCAACATTCCAGCAGAGTGATTGTTCAGTAAATAACAGTGTTTGTCAGTTTGTGCTGACATCCTTTTATGTGCACACACCCATAAAGATCCCTTGCTAGACTCTCTCACATCTTCCAAAAGATATGGTCCAGTGAGGCTGATTGATCAGCCCTGATAAATCCATCTCTGGGAGAGGCTAAAATTTTAATACAGTAGTTCATAACGTTCTCAGAATGAAACTAAGAAATAGAAAATAGTGATCATGGCATAAATCTTCAGCAGGCTTTTTGTCTTTTTAAACAACTTTTCCAGAATCTACTACTGTGTTCTGCTCATTCTCGGAGAGTTTGGCCCCCACTGAACTAAGAATTCAACCATTTCAGTGCAAAGTTCCATCAACGAAAAATGTCTGTGAGTGCAATGTCTGATTATTTTAATTCTTTGTTTTGTCTTCCCATAAATCCAACCTGAGACCAATCCCCACCTTGTCAACCAGAGCAGGGCACTGAGTGACATGTCCAGTCATTCCTTGAACACTTCCAGGGATGGGGACTCCACCACCTCCTTGGGCAGTTTGAATTCACCTTTTAGCATCCCCTCTGTGACAATAGATGATTATATTAATCATGAAAAAAATGCATCTAAATTGTAAGAAATAATGTCTATTGTCTTTAGATATTTTGCCCTGCCACTGTCCTTACTTCATGGGTTTTGCTGTAGCTGTCATAGGGAAAAGTAGGATTTGCACCTGTTATTTATTACTTTTAATATACTGCTGCTTTGCAGTCTTGAAGGTTAAGACTTCAGCCTTCCTTCACCTTCTGGAGTTGTTTTGTTTTTTTTTTAAAGTTGCTCTTGGGCTGAGATCTAGTAAGCCAAGTTCCGCCCTGAAGCAAAATTTTATGGCTGAGTTAAAAATACACAGATAAATCCAACTGGAATTGTCTCACATAATAAAATATGCAAAAAGGGAACTTTGCCATAGATAGAGAGAGTCTTCCTAAGGTGAGCTTAAAGTCAGCCAGCTTTTACTTTTTGTTTTTGTGCTGCTTTCTACTCTGCCCTGAAGGAGCAGGAGTTATGCCTGAAGGTCAAACAGGAGCAGCACAGATCTCTCCTCTTTTATGTTCCCATTTATCATTCTGCCTCCCTTCTATTGAAAGCTTCAGCTCTATTGCTTAGATTTTGGGGACCTATGATGGGAGATATTTGCAATGTTTTGAGTTGAGGGAAGGTTTTATAGTAATTGTGATATTTATGAGAAGTGTAAAGGATAAATGCTGATTGTGCACAAATATTTTTCAGTCCCTGGCTCATTCAGGAGGAACCTTTAATTTTTCCAGTGTGTTATAATTACCCTTAATTCATTGGGTAACCTTATGGATTTTATTTAAATTATTTTAAAGCACTGTGGAGTGCTCTCTTTTTCTTTTCTCTTTCTTTTATAGTTTTTATTTCCTTTCCCCTCCCTGGTGACAATCACCAGCTGAGATATTAATGTTCCAAGAACTGTAGAAATGAGTGTCTGGCCTTTACATTATGCTTGACATGTTGTCCTGAGACAATAATTGGACAAAGAGTAAAAAGTACTAAAATTTAAGATTATTTATATACAGAAATATATGAAAGCCGCAGAATTATGTGAAGGTCATGACTGTCAGTAAGGATTGTGGGAAATCAGGGCTGTCAGGAGAGCTCTTAATTAATTATAGACAATGTTTCTGAGCTGGTGGTGCAAAGTGTTCATCAGGTGTTGTCCTAACAAGGGTCAGGGGTAGTGGGGTCAGGCCTCAACTAAAATTTTAATTATTTGTGAGTTATAAGCCTTGTACAATGCATGGAGGCAGTGGACCTTAAAGATCATCCAGTTCCACCCCTGCCATGGGCAGAGACAACTCCCACTGTCCCAACCTGGCCTTGGACACTTCCAGGGATGGGGCAGCCACAGCTTCTCTGGGCACCCTGTGCCAGGGCCTCCCCACCCTCACAGCCAACAATTCCTTCCTCATATCTCATCTAAACCTGCTCTCTGTCACTTTGACATTGGCCTTGGAAAACCATGATCAAACTGATTTCTGGGGCTTCAAAATACCTACAGAACTGATTGCAGAACATTATTTTGCTAATGAATTCACTTTGTGCAGGACTTCTAACAGTTTTCTGTTAATTGAAGTCCATTATCTGATCAAACCCCGTGTAGTTTTGGGGTCAAATAATTCTAATTAGCCCATGAAAAGTGAAACTGGGGGAATAATGTGTTTTCATAACTTTGCACTGCACTTGCTAATTCTAAAATGCCAGAGGACTTGATGGCTCATGTGATTGTCAAAGAAAAAGTAAAAAAATACTATTTCTTTCTGACAGTGCTTAAGATGTGGCTCGGAATAACCTTCTCATTGGTCCAAAAGCTCTTCCTGTCATCTGCTGTGGTTGATGGATTATCAGCACAGTGAGACAACAGTTTCACTCCTATTTCTCCTAATTCAGCATTTACAGCACCAAATGTGTGGCTGGAAGCAGCTGGCACTATTCCTCTTTGTTCCTTTGGGGAGGTGGGGAACTGTTCTGGCAGAGGAATCACGGTGAGCTCTGTCTCCACTCACAGTCTGAGGGATCTGGGCCCCGGTGACAAAGCTGGCACTGCTCTCTCCCATGTTTGAGCACTCTGGGCATTAAAATTGCAGTTCTGCAGCTCTTTCCAACTAATGAATTCAAGATATTTGGGAGATGTGAGCAAACTGTGCCTCGCAGTCTGCCTTGGAGAAAGAATGGCTGGTGTTTATCTGCAATCCCAAAGATAAGGGGAAAGCAGCACAGTCGTTCACATTCTCAAAAGTGCTGAGTGCCTGACTTTCACTTAATTAATTAAAGTTTGGCAGCTGAATATCACTGGTTTGATCATTGCAAAGAAAAAGTTCCAAGGAGCTCTCTGAGGTTTCTTGGGCTTTTTTTTACTCAAACTCCTTCCATATTAGTTTAAAACCCAGGAAGATATTTGCAAAAAAAAAAAAAAAAGAAATAATATAAACTAGGAAACACTTTCTAATACTTCAGTTCAGAAATAGTGGCAATGGAGAAAATAAGGAAAAAGTATAACTCAGAGATAAGAATGCTGCCTTCAAATCAGTGCAAGTTTGCAATTAATAAAAATACAATAAAAATATTGTAGTATGTCACATTTTTTATGAACAGAATTTGACATCTTACATTGCAAAGAAATTAGTGTATAAAAATAAATAGGAAAATAGGCAGAGTTTGTCCACTGCTGTCCAATCATATTTTGATAGAATATAAAAATGTTGCTACTTACACAAATATACCATAAAAGCTTTATTCTTATGATTAGAACTTTAATTAATTCTTTTACATTTTCTGCTCTTTCACTTAAGCTTCTTTATTACAAAAAGTCTCAGGTTGTTTGCCCCACATTTTTATGAACTCTCCCTTTTGCCAAATACTGTGATGTTGATTAATGGACTGAACTTAATCCAGTAAGTTCAAAATGTACAGGAAACAGAAGGTGGAAAGGGCACTTTTACACAAATGAATCCCAGAATGATTATTGATTAAGAACGTTCTTCACTATTTGCTTTATTATTTTATATTCATAAGAAGTTGGTTATTCTTTCTGTTGTTGAAGAATAAATATTCATGTTCACAGTTTTGCCAAATGTAACAGAGCTTTTAACTGCCCTAAGACAATGTTTTCACAGTCATTTCATTAGCTGTGTAAATCTTCCTTATTTAAAACTAGTAATACTTATTTACATTACAAATGAGTCCCTAATTTGATAATGCCTGATAACAAAAGTTACACTGTATGATAATCATGTTTATCTTATATAAGTAAATACAGAACACCATTAGGAAAATCCAAATGCCTGTTAAAATTCTTTATTGTGTTTCCTGTACTCAGTAAGAGTTATTCCACCAAAAAAAGAAGGATCTTTGTGTCATTATAAAGAAGTTATGGAATTTGTCCTCTTGATATCTTTGATTTGAATTGTTTTGAGTTGGGATATTCCATAAATTCTCTCCCTGACTACTCCATGAATTCTGCTCCCTTTCCTGTAGTGAAAGGCAATTAAAAATATTGTAGTCAACAAAGTAATTTGATTTGATTTTTAAGGCTCTCAGAGAGCGATTTTATTTAAAATAAATATTTTAAATAAAGAAATATGTCATTTTTAACATGGTCAGTGTTCAGAGGAATATGGTATGTTACAGCCTCAATATGAGGTGATCCCAAAAGCCACACATTAACAAGTCTAGGAAGAGAAAGAAGTCTTACTGATTTCAGGACAATTGACAAATCCAGAAACCACACTCTTTTATGAACCCTCTTATTGATATAAATACAGGGTAACACAACAAAAGTGATGTTATTTAACTCAAAATTTATATTTTAAACTAATAACTTGCAGAGAGTGAAATGACTCAGGTACTGGTTTTTATCCCAGGCATCTTCCTGCCTCCTTAGGAGAAGATCCAGTGACAAATCCATGACAAACTGGGCATTCTCAGCTCTGCTGGTCTCAGTTGATGAGTTCCCTGGTCCTGTCTGTGCCCAATGGCATTGCAGTGTCCAAGAGCACATCTCTTAATTAACCACTTAATTAATTGTCTTATTGCTCCTTGAAACTTTTGGTGGTTTCCATTTCTTTCCACTTTCCATTGGGGTAAAATTTGTTTATCATCATTCTGTGTTTTCTAAGCAGGAGGAAGATTCAGGTTTAGTCTGGGCCTGGTTCAGCTCAGCATAATTTGGAAATAAGATACATCTCCAACCCTTAGTTCCTTATTGGCTCATTCCTCTTCTCTTTCTGTATTCCACCATAATTCTTAAGTTTCTGAGGTCAACATCTAAAAGCAAGTTTTATTCTTTTTTTTTTTTCCCAAACAATAGGAAACTCTTTCAATTGGAATCAAAAGAAAGATTAAATGAACATTTGACAAGTGTTCTGGGACTTTTTGAAGCAGTTGCATGTATCAGACCTGTTAGTGTTCTGAGGTGTTCTCCTATTGTCCACAGGTATTTTTAATGACAAGTGGTGTCAAGATGCATCTGCTTTAATCTCATGTATTTTGGCAGTTCCTTAACTGGGAGACTTTTACCACAAAAGCATTTCCTTTCATTTTCTTCTTCAGCTGAAAAAAAAACAGAAGGGGCTTTACATTTTTAATGACAAACAGGATTTTTATATTCAAAAAAAAAAGGAAAAAGTGGGGGGAAAACCACCTTTTTGGAAAAATGAGGCTGCAATACACATTTGTACAGCCCTTGTGTCAGAACTGAAGGAAAAGATTGTACAGACAAGACACCACTGCAGCCCCTTGAAGGTTTGCTGCCTATCACAGGGGTTTGCAAACCTCGTCACAACAAACTGGCACCTACTTGACAGTGATGCTTGATCTTCCACGAGAGAAATATCCTCTGACATGAAAGGGATTATTCCAAAAAAGAAATGGAAAATATATGCCCTGAGAAAGAGGTGAAGCTCAGCTCTGAACCTGCTTTCTTTGTTGCCTCCTGTCCAGGGAGTGAGTGTTGACTGTACAACACATTTGGATTATTAACAAAAAAGTTTGTTTAAAGTGTACAAAAGCAAGGTTGGAAAAGGTCTTAAATCTAGAAAACATTCTTTTCAATGGTTCTTTCTAACTACAGCACCAGAGCTTCTCTATATTAATAAAAAAACACACACATTTAAGACTCTGGTTGTTAAAGATATTTCAAGTTTGCTTTCTTTATGCAAAGCACAACAGCTTGCATGGAAAATAATTGGAAAATAGGTTATAGCTATGAACACAAACTATTTAATGTAATCTAATTCCATATTTATTAAGAGAGAATGCAACATAAAATGTTTTGCAAATTTATGAAAACTATTATATCTTCTGAAAATAATGTATTACAATGACAGGGTTTTAATTTCTTTCCCTCAAAAATCTTCTATGCTATGTATTTTTTTCATAGTAAAGAAAAAATTTTGAATTAATGTTTGCAGAACAAGTCAAGGAATTAGACCTCTGTATTTCTTTAGCATTTTTTAATGAAACTGAGAGAAAACAAGGTAAATCATTTCACTCTCTCAGCCCTGTGTCACCGTGTGTCTACAGTGCTGAAATATTTACCAGCAAGATCACTCAATGTCTTTTCCAAGACATTTTTTGACATTTGGAAAAAACTCTACAATCCAGTACAGAATCATGTTAACAGTCATAATGTCCAGTCATGCAGAGGAACATGCAGGTTTATCCCAAAATCATTTTTTATGGATGCACTGACAAGTGGTTCCATTTCTGCAGCAAGTGCCTCTGCTCACACCTCAGCCACACCTCACCTCAAACCTGCACACACTGAGCTTGAGTGATTTGTGAAATTCCTCCAGTGCCTGAGGAATCTGACAAGAATCTCTCCCAGCTTTGCACCCAATAATAACTTTTTCATTAATTAGTATCCAGCATTTTCTGGGAGTGTGTTGGTTTCTGCACCACAGTTCTCTGTGACCTGAAAAAACTAAAGTAGGACAAGAAGGGGATTCTGCCCCTCTGCCCCCTCAGGTGAGACCCCACCTGCAGAGCTGCTCCAGCCCTGGGGAACAGCACAGGGAGCACATGGAGCTGCTGGAGAGAGTCCAGAGGAGGCCCCAGGATGATCAGAGGGATGGAGCAGCTCTGCTGGGAGGAAAGGCTGGGAGAGCTGGGATTGTTCAGCCTGGAGAAGAGAAGCTTTGGGGGGAACGAATTGTGGCCTTGCAGGACCTGAAGGAGCTGTAAGAAAGATGGAGAGAGACCATTTCCAAGGGTCTGGAGTGACAAGGGGGAATGGCTTCACACTGACAGAGAGAGTGGGGTTAAATGGGATCTCAAGAAGAAATTGTTGTCTGTGAGGGTGGGGAGGCCCTGGCACAGGTTGCCCAAAGAAGCTGTGGCTGCCCCATCCCTGGAAGTGTCCAAGGCCAGGTTGGATGGGGCTTGAAATAACTTAGAAGAGTGGACACCCCATGGCAGGGGCTGGAACAAAATGATCTTTAAGGTCCTTTCCAATCCAGACCATTCCATGATTCTATGAGTCTATGCTTTGACATTTGCAATCTGGAACAACAACAATTAGGCAACAATTCTTGTTACTGCCATAAATGGCAGATGCTGGAATAATTAACTGACTATTAATCTCCAAGCTGCTCCATTTCTACCTGTAGGGACATATTGTTTTGTCTCCCAGTACATCGAGAAGAAATTGGATCCAAAAATCCCTTTTCATTGGAATACAAATATTGTTCAGATGTACATCTCTTGGCTGCCCAAGAATGCAAAAAGTGTATTGATTGTGCCTGACAGGTTTTCTGTGCCATATGAAAATCTCTGCCTACTTACCTGTGCATCTCAAGGGGAATTGACTGCTCCCCCAGAGAGAAATAGAGTATTGTGTCCTTGCATCCAAGCTCCAGTCTTTAAAACTTGACTTTTGCTCTTGGAAATTGGGTAAAAATCAAGAATACAGATTCCAGCTTTGCTCAGGCCAATGTACATCTGAATGCCAGAGCTGATGGTCCTGTTTTGCTGGGGCTTTGTTCATGACCATCCACCCTCCTATCTTCACAACACCACCACATTTCTTCCCTGTGTTTGCATATTGATTTTCTGATCCTGCCAATTTGCCACCTCCACCCATCCCTACTTTCCATTCACTATCCAAAACAGGAGCAGATTGTGTGTTGATCACAAAACCCCAGACTGGTTCAGGTTGGAAGGGCCCCCAGGGGCTCCTCTGGTCCCAGCAGGGCCATCCCAGAGCACATGGCACAGGGTTGTGTCCAGAGGGTCTGGAATATCCCCAGGGAGGGAGACTCCCCCTCCTTTAGAGGCTGAACAGCCCTGACTTGATGATGAGGTGTCCTTTCCAGAAAGAGGCTTTTCCTGAGGCCTTTCATTCATGTATGACAATATTCAGGGAAAAGAATATTGAAGAGTTCTNGCCCGTTCCTCTGGTGCCATTGCTCAAGGAAAAGAATATTGAAGAGATCTAATCATATTTTAACATTATTTATGAAACCAAAAGCTAAGTTACAAGGGAAGTGACATCATTATTTTCAAACCAACTTGCTATTTGTATTGCTATAAACCAAAATGATGTCAAACCCCAAACAAGCCAGTTTGTCCCCTTCAGTTTGAGACAGAGATTTCAGCTTCTGTATCTTTTCTTCTTCCCTTTTTTCCCCCTGGTATCCTTAGACATAACACCTGTGTGTGTATTATAAACATGCTTTGTCTTGATTCTCCTCTCGCTGTTCCTTGTCAGTTCTGATAACCCACATTAATGTGCCTTGACAACTAAGTGTGGCAGTCAGTCCCATTTGCCAGCTGCCCATGTGGGAATGGCCACGTCAGCTCATGGTTCACCTTCAGCTGAGTGTGGTTATTATTCTAAACTCTCTTTGTAGTCACATTTCATTGTTTCATCTCATATCAATCCCAGTTTCACTTCCATATCACTTCTGTCTGCACAGTGATAATATTTTTACCTCCATTAAATTAGTTTCTCATCCAAACGCTGAATGAATTGTTTTGTGAATAACTGAAAAGAGACTGTTATTTTCATCTCCTGAACATTAGCACAAGGATAATCTTTTAGTTTTGCGAACCAAAGGAACTGCAAAAGGGAGAACTGAAGATAGTCCAAAATATATAGAAATCTACCTTTTTCCTTCTGTTAGAGAGGAAACTACAATAATTGCATTAGGATGAAGTTACTAATTTTACAAGTCAATGTAGCTACCAAAGTGTCTGTTTCTTTAGCACTGAAATCTCATTTCTTAGGAAATTAATTGCACACTGAACTGCATCTATGCCAGAATACAAGCCAGCAGCCCTGTGTGTAGGGACAGCAGCACATACCCAGGTTTCATCTGATGTAGCAGTGCACATCCACTCTTTTAAAATGTAGTCCTGACAGTTTGGTGAGGTTTGACTCTGATCAGGACAACAGGCTGTTTGCCAAGAAGCTTTTAGATTCAGGTTGTAGTGAAGACACTGTCAAATCAGTGTATTACTTACATATATAAAAATCAATACTTTGGACAAGCTATATTTTTCTTTTTTTTTTTTTTTTCATTTCAAAGACTAGGATTCAAAAATATATTGTTGGGCCTTTTTTTCCTCCCCATTTATTTTGGGTTAAAAGAAAAAAAAAAGCAATGTTTAAATTTTCCAGCTGATGCTTTATAGTGAGATATTTTATGTTAGGTTGCCTCAGCCATGTCAAATGATATAAAGTTACATGATGTAATTATGTGACTTGCATTGAGTTATCTCAATATGACACAGCAGGCAGGAGACCTGCTTTAAAAGACACACTTTGCTGGGAACTGCAGATAAATTTCCTGAGAGTGGAAAGCAGTTGGTAGTGGCTGCCCCAGGTAACAACATCAGGCCTGACATTCTGCAGTATATTTATTATTGATTTGGTGGATGGGTTGGTGAATGTTGCTGATAACAGAAAATTCCTTAGACTAAAGAAAACCTCACAGAACAGCAAGATTTCTCCAAGGATCAAGTCAGACTGGGTGACTGAATAATGTGGTGATAACAGGCTGCTGATGATATGTTGATAAAATGAAATGTAAAACCTTAATACTTTAATGCAGAAGGTAAATAATCCCTCCCAACATGGCTTAACTTTTTAATACATCGTTGGGGTCAGAATCAATACTACTGAGATCTTACTGAAGGTGTATCTCAATTTCCCTACGGATCAAAATTCACTGAAGTTGATGAATATTCAATGATGGCTCAAAATTAACAAAAACTGGAAATACCATAAACCAAAAATCTTAGGGCAAGCTGAGTATCCTCTAAGACTTTTTTCCCCTAGCTTTGATTTTGCTGTGTTGTTCCATGTCATTTTTTTCCATGTCATCATTATTAATATGAGAAGGTCCTTATACTCTGTTGCCATATCATCACTATTCCAGCAAACCAAAGAAATAAACTCAGACAAGAAAAGCACTACCAAAAATGAATAAAGATTTGCTGCCTACAGTCTGTCACCTTCAGCATCCCTTGGAATGCAGAATGATTTCTTCCTTGGGAAATCCTGTCCTCCAATAAGCCCTTCTACATCTTCTACATCTTCCTGATGGAAAAAGCATGTTCTCCTCATTGTTGGCTTGGTGTGCTCAGTCTGGATGGGGATGGATGGGTTGGTTTGTTTTGTTATCAAGTGCTGCCCACAAGATATTTTTTATTATTTACTCTCAGTNATCTGCAGGGCTGGGCCCAGCTCTGGCTCCTCAGGGCAGGAGGGACATGGAGCTCCTGGAGCGGGGCCAGCGGAGGCTGCGGAGATGCCCAAGGGATGGAGCATCTCTGTGCCCAGGAAAGGCTGAGGGAGCTGGGGCTGTTCAGCCTCCAGAGGAGCCCCTGAGAGGGGCCCCCAGCCCTGGGGTCAGGGGGTGCAGGGAGGGGGCAGAGGATGGAGCAGGCTCTGCTCGGGGGGGCCCAGCAATGGCACCAGAGGAACGGGCAGGAACTGATGCCCAGCAAGTTCCCCCTGCACAGGAGGAAGAACTTCTTGGCTGGGCAGTGACCCAGCACTGAGCAGATTGAACAGGGAGGGGCTGGAGTCTCCCTCCCTGGGGATATTCCAGACCCTCTGGACACAACCCTGTGCCATGTGCTCTGGGATGGCCCTGCTGGGACCAGAGGAGCCCCTGGGGGCCCTTCCAACCTCACCCAGTCCGAGATTCTGTGACTGAAGAGAGAAGTAACATCTCTGCCTCCCAAAGTACAAGAGGAGTAGCAGAAGAAATGTGATGTACATTAGATCCCATTTTTGTGAGACATGAATCAGTCCTGGGCTGTAGGGTGTCTATATGGAGAAAAGGTTTTCAACACAGATGGAAAAATGTCCTCAGAAGTTAAACTACAATATCTGTGGCCTGTTAAAACACAAGTTTTAAATATCTTTTCCCCATGGTTAGTGCAAGTAGAAAGAAAAGAGACTTCAAACTAACCTTCTATCAGTCTTGTACAAACTTCAAGAACCTTTTGTTCAAAATTGTCTTCCAGGTTTTGTATTTAGTCCTTTACCTCCCTGTCAGGGCTCTGCAAATCACACACATATATATGGCTTATTCTGCCTTTAATTCTATCCATTTTTCTGTGTTGAGCTAAATTAATTCAAGTAATTTGCTACCAAAGATTTACTGTACTTTATTTTCTCTTTGATTTAAAAATAAATCAATAAGTAATTCTGTTATTCATATACTGTTAGGAGTGCAAATAAAGTTCAAAATTTTAATTACCATAATCATGTTCAGTTCGCATTTGGACTCAAAGGAGACAAAATAGAAGAAAATGATGATGGAGTTTCAGCTGATCTTCTTTTAGTAGAAGGTGAGAAAAATCAATGTAAGGAAGACATGGAGAGGAAATGGAAAGTGTTGAAAGATAAATGAAGGTATTTCATCTGGCAGTGAATATACTACGACCAAAAAAAATGAGCCAAAGAAGATGAAAAATAAGGCATTGGAAAGAGACATCTATAGGGTGCAAAATATCTGGACAAAAGGTGAAGTAAGAAGATTAAAGAATAATGTCAGATAAATGTAAAAACACCTGATAAAAAAACCCTAAAGGTGGACAAAAAAAAAAAAAAAAAAGAACAGTGCTGGAGGTTAACATAAATAAAATATACTGAAGTGCCAAAAGGAACAAGATGATGTTGAAGGAGACTGTAAGACACTGTAAAAATAGTTCAGAAGTGTCTTTTATATGAAACATGTACAGTAAAAATAATACCAAAATCCAATATATACAGCTTAAAATTCGAGCCCGAGTTTATAACTGAACATGTGTAAATACAAAATTCCTGTTTTACAAGTGTCTGAGTTCTTGCAGCTGCCAAGGGAGCTGGAGTGGGATCTTTCAAATAAACTTCCCCAGTTCTTTAGTTCCCCCACTCAGCAGGATGACTCTCACAGGAGGAACTGGAGCACAGAGGGGATGATGGAGGTGATGCCACTGGGAAGTAACTTTGTTTGACTCATCATTTGTGAGGAGTGATTAGAATCAGATGTAAGATGACATAATTGCTGAACCAACCAAGATTTAATCGGGTCCTTATTTATGAAACATTTTTTTAGTAGTTAAAGGGGGTTTCCACCTTTCATCTGACTGTGTTTTAATGTTCAACTTCAGTTGAAAAATTTGGTTTTGCTCTGAAATGGATTGGAGAGCCTCGTACATGCAGCTACCAGGAACCAAGGCAGCATAATTAAGGCATTAAAATACATGGGGATAGATGAATAGATAGATAAATTGAAATTAGGATAGGCCCAAAAGGGTCAGCTTTGTACAGAAAATATTTGAAGTGTTTTCCTTTTTTTCTCACCATTTTACATTTTACCTCTTTGTAACACGTTTAAAAGTATTTGGAAAATTATTCAACACAGTGTAATTGCTTACATTTCTTTTTATTGGCTTCAATAATCCAAAATACAGTCACAAATCATATGTTGTAAATAGCCAGCACAGGATTTTTTCCTCAAAAGGAGTTGGTTATATTTCAAAGGTACAGTGCACTCAGTTAGACTGGATTGGTGAAAACAAAATAGATGTATAGGGGTGGGGAGAGAAATATAATAGTTTATAACATATAATATCATTTATGCTGCGTTGGTTGTTGAAATGCATCATTTACTGCTTTTATTTACCCACAAAATATTGGTGTAGTCCAGGTTGGCAGAATTTTTCCACCTTTTTATGCAGTTACCAGTGTAAATTGTTTAGAATAAAAGGAATAAAGATTAGGATGGAGGATAATAATTGGTACATTTGTGTTTTTCCAGGCTGCATATAAAACATGTCAAAATATCATTGCTGGGGGGGGGGGGGGAAGTAAGGAACAGATTAATCTTGTGTCATATTAACTAAAATTTTACATAACTTGAAGTGTTGAATTATTTTGAATGGCTCACAATCTTTGAATGTCAAAGATTCACCATTTATGCCAGTGAATACAAACATTATATTAATATAGTTTTAAAGATAGTTTGGATGTTTGCTTGTTTATTTTAAACAAAGCAGTTGGCATCAGATTTACCACAGCAAAATATATGACCTTACAAGTAAATTAAGGGCAGTTTTCATTTAAATGTAAAGACTTAAGGAAGGTTTTGAGTGTCATCAGTTTTGATTGCTCTCGTTACTTTTTATTAATGAAATTTCAGTAGCTGGCACTGAATACAACTTTTCCATGGATTCAGCAGTTTCACCCCAGTCCATTTCCTGTCCCTTTAACATTTCAGGATACTACTCTATCTGGTTTTCACTAAAATTTATAGCTCAGAATAAGAACACCATTCCAATGAGAGAAATTAATTTATGTCTTTACAGGAGCTTGTCTTCCCAGGAACCTCTCCAAAACTTCTTTCACCTATTCCATCCATGAACAGAGATTTTAAATTCCACTAGCTATCCCAGCAGGATGCCTGGGAGCTCTCTGCACAGATATATGAAATACCCACTCACTTTGGTGTTTTTCTTTTCACCTTTCTTTTCTTATTTTCTGCTTCTTAAATCCCACTATTGCAGACCAATCCTCTGCCTTCTCCTGTGAGCTTTCCATTACATTTTGTGAGCCAAGTTAGTTGGTATAAATTATGGGTGAAAGTGTGAGAAGATTGGATTCAGTCCTCTGTTACTCTGCATGGGATTTGCTGTGTCACTCAGCAGAGACTAGAGATGGTATATTTATATATATATAATTATTATATATATGTCAAATAGAATATGTTTATATAATATATTTGCTCTTCATACTTCAGTAAATTTATAGGTGGTGGGAAAGGTCTTTTCCCAGAGTTTGGCTCACTCCTGTACAGTAATATGGACTAGCTATGAAGTTTGTCTCTGGAGGTGTCCAAGGAAGGACTGGATGTGGCACTCAGTGCTCTGGGCTGGGGGACAAGGTGGTCATTGCCCCCAGGTTGGACTCCATGATCTCGGAGGTCTCTTTCAACTCAAATGATTTTCTAATTCACCAGATCCAGGGCCTTGGTTTGTGCCCATGTCTCTTCTCTTTTGCTCTGCAATACCAAATAGAAGGCAGATAACCTTGAATTAAAAGAATTTAATAATACTGCACACATGTATAATATTCACAATCTGCAAAGCAGTGTAAAGTCATTAACTTATTTCATTCTCTGTATTTCTTCCTGATGATGAGTGAAAATTTCTCAGTTAAGGGATTTCTGATCTATGCAGGTTGTTTGAAATTCAGAATAACAGCTGTATCCACAACTGTGAACTTTGTTGTCACCATAAACAAAGGAACTTGTCCTGTTCTTCCCCAAAACAGAGCTGCTGTAATCAAGAGCAAACATCTGGAAATGCTTTCAAACAATGAGGACAGACATTGGTCATTCATGTTGCCCAAACTTTTAGGTATTTTTCTCTTCTTTGGCAAAGAAGAATTATCTCAGAATTTGGGAGGTAGACCTTCCACAAACTCCTACTGCAAAGATCAAGGAATTAATGGATGGAGGAAACCACCCTCATTTTGCTGTCAGTCTGTCCTAAGTGAAATGGGCTGGTTGGCAGGTTCAGTGAAACTCCATCTGCTGGTGTCACATCTGTGCAGTGAAACAAAAAGCAGTTCAACCATCTCACTTGGTCATGTTTCATTAATGGAGAAGTCAAAATCTGTATGAATTATGATATTGGATTGAGTGTAAGAATTTTTATGTAGCCTGCTGCAGAAGGACTGAAATGAGTCTTAAATTCTGCTCCAAGGAAAAACAAAAGTAGGACTTTAGGCTTTAATTATGGTCATAATAAAAACACAAAAACATACAGGCACATTGCTCCTGTATGCACTAGTAGCCTGGTTTGCTTTAAAAACAAATGAATTGTCCTGAGCTAACCCTGTTATATGATGACTAGATAAGTCTGTTTGCTTTGATTACAGCTCTGAAGGTAATTAAAAGATAATCACTGTGTCACAAACACAAGTACCCAACCCAGCCAAGAAAGAAGCAGAACACACTGAATGACATCTTTATACTTTGATATTGGCAACTTCCAGAGTCCTGCCCATGGCCCAAAATGTGTTCTGAGCTCCATAAATTCTTTTAGGCTCCTTAATGCACTGGATGGAATTTGGTGTCAGGTGTAGAAAAATAGTAGTTTCCAGTTCTCTGCAGCTTTGAGCTATTCCTGTCAGGTGAGACCCCACCTGCAGAGCTGCTCCAGCCCTGGGGAACAGCACAGGGAGCACATGGAGCTGCTGCAGAGAGTCCAGAGGAGGCCCCAAGATGATCAGAGGGATGGAGCAGCTCTGCTGGGAGGAAAGGCTGGGAGAGCTGGGATTGTTCAGCCTGGAGAAGAGAAGCTTTGGGGGGAGAGGATTGTGGCCTTCCAGTGTCTGAAGGAGCTGACAAGAAACATGGAGACAGTTTCCAAGGGTCTGGAGTGACAGGACAAGGGGGAATGGTTTCACACTGATGGTGAGTAGGGTTAGACTGGATATTTAGGAGAAACTGTGGTACAGGACGGTGGGGAGGCCCTGGCACAGGTTGCCCAGAGAAGCTGTGGCCGCCCCATCCCTGGAAGTGTCCAAGTCCACGTTGGATGGGGCTTGGAGTAGCCTGGGATAGTGGGAGGTGTCCCTGCCCATGGCAGGGGGTGGACCTGGATGATTTTTAAGATCCCTTCCAACCCAAGACATTGTGTGTTTCTATGATTCCATTTGTCTTATTCAAGTGTCACAATGAACCTGAAATAATTTGGAGGCAATGAATCAGCTGTTTGTGTCAAAACACCTACTCTGGAGAGCACTAATGAGGTGCAAAGGAAAAGAAAAAAAAATAAAGAGCCAAATAATTTTGTCTTTTCTATCTCACAGGTGGGCTGAGGTCAAATTTTCCTTCTTGGGAAGTACTGCAGAAGTACAGAGTGTACAGCAAATAGAAGCATCCACCAGGCACTTGCAGCTGACAGCAATTACACAGTTGTAAGGAACCAGCTAAAGCTGTGCATCCATCCAAGCTCCTTTTCCTGTAGTGACATCCCTCCCAATTCCCCTCTTACGTCACTATCTAATCCACTCTGCAGTCTTTCACTGCATCTCAGCTTCTAAAACCTTTTGGGAATGGGCAGTTGTCTGAGCATATGTTGTCCATTGAAACTCCTTTAGAGGTGAGTAAAATATAAACACCAGATTATTCTCACATGCCAGGCTTCATATGGTGATCTGAAGGAAACAATGGAATTACTGTATAAAGTACAAATGCATAAACCAGTAATAACCATTCACTGTAGGGAATTATCCTAAACAGACTGGAAAATTGTAGGTGAAAATTTTTGTTTGAAGGATATTGTCTCTGAGAGAGTTAGAAAGTTTAAATAATCACAGAGCATTGAGAAAAGAGTGAAACAGGAATGTTGCTGACATTAGAAATTACTAATTCCACCTCAGCCTGAAATGATCATTCATTCAACACTGTTAAACACCAAAATTTTTAGGGATAAATAGTAAATCTTTCACAAAGAGCTCTTTAAATATATCTGAAGTTGGCAGGCAACAAAACATCTCCAGGTGCCTGAATTTCCCTGTTGAAATGAGTTTATTGAATTTATTCATGCTGTAATATTGATAGTGTAGCATCCCAGCTCTCTTTGTGTGCTTGTAAATATGCAGGGGATCACAAAGCTTATTATGTTTGCTCACTTGAAAAATATGACATACTTTAACTTAACTCTCGATAGTCAAGGTTTAATGAAGGAACTACATTCCTTTTTTTCCTCCTGGACCATGGTTTGTGCTGCTGATGTCCCCTGCTATGTGCATCCTTTCTGTTCCTGTACCTCATTATCAGAGACTGAGAAAATCCCACAGGATTTTAATGCATATTTGAAATACTTTAAAAACCTGTGGGTTTCTTGTGCTTGTCTTCATGGTCAATGCAAAATGACCTCCTGAAAACAATTGAGACAGTCTTACCTCAGTAAAAGTAAGAGAATATTTCAATATTCAAATCTTATTTGATAATAATTTTCTGCCTTAACCAATTAACTTGCTGAGACATTGTAGAGAAATTAGAAGCTCTGCTTTCCAATGCATTTAGACCCCATCACATCTCAAGAACTAGGACCAAGTGATGCTTTTGTTCTGCATGAGAGGAATGATCTTACAGGTACAATGTACTCCAGGGAAATATTTAAACCAGAGTAAGATTGTACCTGTCTGGCTTATTCAGCAAAGAGAATCACACAGCAGCAACTTTTCTAAAATGGATTAAAATACTCTTGCCAGACTGAGACACTCCTTGTTGTTGCTCCACTGACCATCACCACTAAACAAAAGATAAAAGCTTTGACCCTGGACCTGACATTGCCTGTTTCTGGGGGCAGAAGTGTGAATCCCTCCATGGGACTCAAGAGATGGGGCTGTGTTTTTGCAGCACCTGACCTGTGATGTGGAGTGTTACCCATCTTTGACCCACACACCAACAATGTCCAGGTGGATCCTGTGCTGGGGGAGCTGCAAAAAGTCACAAGCAACTCTTTGATTTCATTTGAAATGTCATAACCTGGCAGAGTTGCTTTGCTAATTAATGCTCCATAACTTCGTTGTTCTGGCAGGTTCACAAGGTGAAGGATTGACTCAAGAAAACACCTCCATTGGAAAAAGTGATTTTGGAAACAGGTTATTATGGCTAAATAATGGGTAAATATTTGCTTCTACTTACTCAAATGTATTAATGTGTAATCTAGGCTTAATTAATTCATGTTGGAAAATTGATAAATGGCTTTTTAGCTCCCTTTGTATACCTGTGAGTTTGAGAGTGTAAAATGTTGTCCTTTATGTGGTCTAGATAGGGATTAATGTAATAATTTTTCATGTTATTTCAATAGAACTAAGATTTATACCCAGTAACTTTACACCACTGCAATATTTGATTAAGCAGAGCTGTTGTGGAGTTGCATGCATTGTCTCTAAAAGATGAACATAAACTAATTCCAGAGTTATTGGCTTAATGGATGCATTTTCTGTGTGAGGCACACATAAAAGAGTCACAGCTTTACCCAAAATGAATTCTACTGCTTGAGTCTCAGCAGATGCTTGACCCAGAATCCCTTGGCTAAAGGGATTAAATTTTTGTGATTTTTTTTGGTGTTGGTATTTTAGTGATAGCATGAAGGAAAGCTCCTTTCCAGAGCTGTATCTAACTAGAGCTTCCTGGCTCCAAACTCAGCTTTGAATCCAGCATACCCAGTGCTCCAAGACAGACTCTTATAAAAAAGGATTTGCATAAGGAGCAGCAGCATGGAACAACCACGTACCTGGTCAGTGCTGAGCTCAGGGAAAGATGCCACAGCTCTTTTAGTGTCCCCAGAAAATGAGCAAAGTGACAAGAGGGCAGGGTTAGATGGGATATTAGGAAGAAATTGTTGGCTGTGGGGGAGGTCCTGGCACAGGGTGCCCAGAGAAGCCGTGGCTGCCCCATCCCTGGAAGTGTCCAAGGCCAGGTTGGATGGGGCTTGGAGCCACCTGGGATAGTGGGAGGTGTCCCTTCCCAAGGCAGGGGGTGGAACAAGGTGATCTCTAAGAACCTTTCCAACCTGAACCATTCCATGATTCCATGTATGAATGGTTTTATGGGATTACAAACACTGTGAAGACACTGTGAGTTCCCTTTCTCTTCCTCTCTGTCTTACTCTCCCTTTTTATTACATCTTTTAGCCTCTTCTATTAGAAATAATAGATTTGTTTTGAGGCTGTGGGGTGTTTGTAGACTTTGAAATGCAGGTGAAAAGCCATGACTGTTCTCCAGGATATTTGTAGACTGCTAGTTTTATATAATTCTGTTCCTAGTGAGTACCAGACTTAATGACTCTGTGCAGTCTCATGATTTCTTAGACCTGTTTGCTACAGGCCATTATTTTCCTTCCTCCTTTTTTCCCCACCTAGGGCTGCAAAACTTGTTTGTTTTTAATTGCAGAGGCATTTCTAAAATGTCTGTCATGTCCCTCTGTGGAGCACCTGACCTGCAGCCAGGTACCACTTTCTGTCTCAAGCCTTTTAACTTCAGTAACCAGCTCAAGTTTCTGAGTACAGAGAATCTGCCTTTTGTCAGCCCTGTTTTATGTGCAGCCTGCAGTAAAGGAAAACTTCCAGATGTAAACTGAAGGAAGATTACAACTACATTCATTAGGGTTGCCTTCTATCTTCTTCATCTACCAATCCATTAGTTATTAATATCCTTTTCAATGCATTGGAAGATGGGAAAACAGTGACTTGTGCAGGTAAAGATGCTCAGGTGCATTATTTGCAGCAGTGCAAAGGTCAATCTTTGTCAACACAACAGAAACAAAGGACATATCCTAATTCTGACACAAAATTGGTCCTGTAAAATTCCTCAAGTTCTAAACTCTGGGTTTGATTTTAAATCCTTCATGTGGTCAGAGGAAGAAACTCTCCTTGCAGCTCCAAGGGCTAACGATGCACTAAACAACCTTGATGCTCTCTCTCTATACAACCTTTTAATGACTGTCATTGCTTCAGCTTCAAGAGGTTGTGTGATCTAATTAGGGCAAATTGAATAAGACTGCTTTTATGCTAAAGCGTGAAAAAGTTAATTGAAATCAATCCATGTTCAGTGAAAATGCTGGAGACATCACTGATAATTTAAAGCAATTAAAAGATGTTGTCCTGAAGCAAGGCAGAAACATTAAGTCTAAGAGTCTGTTAAAGAAAACTACCTAAAATATTTAAATGATATTATTCAGCCAAGATGGACTAGAGATAGCTGAGGCAATTAGAAATTGTCAGGCATAAAATCAGCAATGTAATCTTCTTTGAGCTATTTCAAGACATTTCTTTTTTTTTTATATAAAGTCATAGATCTTTTTTAAAATCCCTTTTGTGACATTTTGTGAACAAAGGTGTGCTAATGACATGAGGCAATACTTGCAAATCTCCAGTTTTCATTGATGGGCCATTGTGCTTTGAGAAAATTTAAAATGAAATGTATTTTCCAGGTACATTGGAAATTTCTCATTTCTAGGGTGCACAACATGGCATTTGGTAGATGTGAAGATTAAAATCCACTCTCTTGGCTTTATCAAACTCCTAAATATGGTGGAATGAATATAATGGTTTTCCTTTCTGGAGTCCCCATGTCCATCATGAAACCATAGAATCATAAGGTTGCAAAAGACTTCCAAAATCATCAAGTCCATCCTGTGCAACTTGCTGAGGGCTGAGAATTTGGAGCTGCACAGTTCTGTGCAACTTCATTTAATAGTTTCTTTTTGTCTGAGCAATAAGACAAAGAAATAGAATAAAAAATTATTTGAAATATTATCTGTAAAATTCATGTTGCTGTTGTGTACATCAGGCTCTGGAACAGACATGTGGACCTGACTATCACCTCTCCTGTCTAGCAGGACTTGTGCAGTTTATTAAGAAGTTTTAATACAATGCCACGTGCTGGTAATACTGTACAGTCATGGAACTGTGTGAAAGATTAATTCTATAAAATATACCATAGGCACTGGCTGAAGACAGCTCAAATTAATCAGCCAAAGACTGGTAATTGTCCTTTATGGTCTGTCACAGCTTGTACTTGCAGATTTGTATAAATTTTGGGCTTGGCAGTTTATTCCTGAGCCAGAGTTTAATACATAGAGGTTTAAAAGCACTGATCCCGAGTCAACAGCACAATGGATATGTCTTGCCAAGGCTTCTTAAAACAAGTGTGTAAGACCATTTTACTTGTTCCATGGATGTCCCACTCCCAAAGCCTGGATTATCCAGCTCAGCCCTGGTTTCTGAGCGGGGTTTGGAGCATGTCCAATGCTCCTGAGCATCAATACCTTGCAGTGTCCCTCCCTTGAAGGCCTTGGTGCACACCAAGCTTTATCCCAACCTGGATTAGATATGGCCCAGACCTGGCAGAGGTGGTGCTGGAAAGCCTTCCTCCCCCTCAGTGCCCCTGTGGGAGAGGCAGGAGCATGTGAAGTTTAGATTATGAATATTGTGTTATCTTGGAGGATATGTCTTCTCTTGGCCTGTACTACTGTGGTGCTTACTGGGATTAACATTTTCTGAGCAAAAAGTGATGATCAGAGACAAAAAAAATTCTGAATGAAGTGCAGAGAAGGTAGAAGAAAATGCATATTTTACTCTAAGAAAATTATTGATATTGATTTGATTGGGTCATTCAGGAATTATAAATAATGCCAGGAAATGAGAGTGGAAAGCGTCTGGTATTTGGTGCCTTACTCATAAAATCTTTCTCTCAAAATATTTCTGATTAAAAAAAGTCCAGAAAGCTGAAGAACCAACATGACCCACAAAAATTTCTCAGGACTTCTGTGCATAAAGCATCTATAGAATTGTTAAATTCCTGTAATTTTAAATGTGCACCTTCCAGAAGTTCCAGAAAAAAAAAAAATTCCTTTCCACACCTGAACTGAACATGGAAACTTAAGCTAAAACAGCATTTGACAAGAGGCTTAGTTCAACTCTCTGGGTGGAACGTCCTTTATGAAGTTTGAACAGCAGACAGTGAAGTCTCAGTTTAGCTGAACTGGTTTTCCTCTGTCTCTTCCTCTTAGTTATACATATCACCTCTAACAAGTTTAGTTTTTATGCAGTTTTATTTTCCACTACAAACTCTCTGAAAATGCCAAGCCTTGTTTCTTCTTCAAGATGTTTAATCAAAAATGACCCACAATTTCAAGCATGAATGCCCAACATCTCATTATTAACCACTACCTGGGAGCCTTTACAGTGCTCTGCCCTCAGCTGGGATGTGGTGACAGGATTCAGGAGACCACTTAGGCAATCATTGAACTACTCTTATTATTTGGTATGAAAAAGGAGGGGGGAAAGATACTCTGGTAGATTTTTGTATCTGCAATGAAATTCTTGATCTATATGACCTTGGTCTAATTTGAAACCTCAAGAAATCAAGTAAAAACCAGCCCAGAGAAAGGGCCCTTGAGTTAATTCACTTTCCCTGCTTCTTGGCTTCTCCAGGGTTTCACTACAAGGACACTTTCCACTTAGTTCATGAATTTTTTAGACACCTTTCATCACTGACCTTTCACTTCAATTTGAAGAGAATAACAAGGTCTGGGCAGAATGACATTGTTACTATTGCCTTTTAATTTGTCTCCTTCAGACCAAACACAAATATCCAGTCTTTGTAATTGTGTTTATCTAGCAAGTCTCACTAGTCTGAGAAGAACATTTCTCCCATTTTAATCTTTAAAAATACGATGTTACTTTGTGCAATAAAGCCTGAAAACGGGTTGGAAAAAAATGATGACTGCAGCTGAAAGTTATCTTTTTTTCCCATAGTCCAATATTCTCATTCAGGCATGGCTTGTTTTCCTTTTTGAAAGAATAAGCTTTTGAGATTCATTAATTTTTTTCAAAGAATGCAGATTATGGGTGCCATCCATTTATCAATGACACACAGCCCACAACAAATGGAATTTTCATGGTGTGCCTGTGATTTGGGCTCAAAACCAGAAGTCTGGCAGATCTTATGGTGTGAATGTGAAAATAAGAGCTTGGACTTTTCAAAGTGTTTTTTCTCAGCAACAGTGGTGGCTTCCTGAGGGTTTTTCCAGGCATAACAAGGCTGCCCCATCCCTGGAATCGTCCAAGGCCAGGTTGGATGGAGCTCTGAACAACCTGTTTGAGTTGAACCATGGCAAGGAGTTGGATAATTTTACCCTCCTAAACCAAACCCTTACCTGATTTTATGAAGTGCACCTTGATTAGGTGCTTTTTTTTTTCCTAATAAAACCAGAGCTAATCCTTAATTCCTTAATGAAAGCATGGACTGAGCTGATAAAGTGGTGGGAAAGTGTGATGGGTTTGCTCAAACTTTTCTGCTGGATGAGGGAAAGAGGGATATTGCACAGGAAAAATATAAAGCAAGAAATATGTGGTCATTCCTGCGAGCTGCAAAATTTGTTGCCACATTATTTAGTACTGGGGCTTTGTAATTTTGCTGCTAATTAACTGAGGCTTCAGTTTACATCATCCTGTTATGGTAATAATCATGTTCATTTAAAGGCCACATTAAATTATTTGGGCTTTAGCTCCATAATGGCCAATTCTAACAACACTATTTCAAGACAGCGATATTGTTTAAAATTTGTAAGGCACTTCTATTGTAGCAAGGAAGCTTTTGTGTCCCTATATTGAACAGTTTGCTTTTGCAAAGATAATTATTGTTTTTCCATAGATCTCTTTTTCTGCATTTGCAGATAAAGTGCAGTTGTAAAGATACTGTAAACTCTGAGTCATCCTTTGCAGGTTGGAATGGTTTGGTAATAAACATGTCATGAATAAATTAAATTAAAAAAGGAAAGGAAAACAGCAAAAGGCACCTGATCTGGCTGTTGTCTCTGATGTCTTTTCAACGTCTTGTTGCTGCACTGAATTTATCCCTGTAACTCTGACATGCAAAGTAAAGCTGCTTGGCTGGAGTTCTGCTGAAGCCCAGCTAAAGTTCATGAGATATTTTCATCAGTTCTGGGTTTTCAGATCTGCCCCAGTATGCTAATTGAACAACAGAAAAAACCCACTCCCACTGGTGACATCAGAATCTGCTTTTGGTTCTCTTTTTGTTCCTTTAACAACATTTTCTGTGCATTTGGAGCATTTTTCAAATGCTACAAATGCTACAGAGCCTCTCTCTCACTCCTTGTCAATCAAGTGTGTAACACCTCATTATTTTATCCTTATTTAGTGTGTTTTCTGAATCTTCTATATTGTAATACTATGACATATTATTAAAATAATCCCGAAATAAAAGCTGCTCCACAGAACCCTTGGGATTGAAACCAACTCCTCAGCCTTCAACACGAATCCTGAGAGAACAACCTTCCCACCCGGTGCTCCAGCTCCAGCCTGTGCTGGGGGGGTGCCTCAGGGAATTCTGAGGTCAGCTTTCTCTCAAGAGAATCTGTAGAAAATCACATGTCTATATTCAGGTTGAGAGAAATATTAAACAGAAGGTCCTCAGTCATTGTAATCTGATGTCCTCAACTTTAGGCAGCCAAATCTCTAATTCTGTTACAACATACACTGAATATTTTCAAAACCAAATAATCTTTTTTTTTTTCCATTTACAAATACAGTCATTTGAGATTTGCTATGACTGTTTTGCAATCACTGTTTAAATAAAGAAAAATGTACCTTATGAGTATTTTCAGATTGGAACAAGGGCTGGAATTTTGAGTCAGGATTTGATGTTAAATTTGCACTTTTCTGAATGATGGGAGCCCAGGAATTGGGGACTCTTCTTTAATATACAGGCAGAGCATCAGAGGATTGTTAACATTCCCTTTTCATGTCTGCGTTTTGGAATTTTTGAACAGGACAACAGTATTTTCTTCCAAAATGTATGAGGTGAGGAGAGTTAAAAAAATAACCCTATGTACTTTTTTTTCCTCCTTTTTAAATGTCGAATGATGAAAATTTAAAGTTTCTAAGCCACTTACTGTGAATGGTGCATTATTTTTGAAAATAGATAGGGATAAGAAGAATAAAGAAGAATAAATATAAATAATAATAATATAAGAAGAAGAAAAAGCATGTTTGCTGACTACATGGTCTTTTTTTCAATGGCTTTATGTTTTGCTTTAGATATTGCTTCTGTTTTTCATTATACTATTTGCCCACCTAGTGAATTTTCATGGATTTTCAATCTCTCACCACCTAATTTTTGCTTATTAGGTTTAAACTAGATAAAACCATTCCCTGTGTAAGTCCCTTGAGGAAAAGCTACAGGAAAGTGGTAATGGCAATTACAGTAAATGCTGAACCCAGCATCTCTTAGTACTTGCTGCAAATATGTTATAGAAAGTATTTCATGATAATATTAATTGCAGGGACTATATTGTTTATCTGGAGCTCTTTCCATGACAACAGGGCCATGAAGAACTAAAAAAACCCCCAGCAAACAAGAATGTCTGCACTTAAAATGTTTTACTTCTGTTGTATCAAGGACTACAAAGCCATTTACCTGTTTAAATGAAGCAGTAAAGTGTTGTTTGATTGTGGGAGAAAAATTATCTGAATCTGTTTTAGACTGATTTTAAAATTTAATCTTTTTTCACTAAACATAAATTCCAGTTGACTTAAATGTGCTGCTTTGCACACAGGGCTGTGCATGAGCATTCTCAGCATCACTGATTGATGAGCATGTGGAATTTTGGAATATCATTCCACACAGTCATTCAGCCCCTCCTGACACAATAATGCCCATTTTGTATCTACAATTAGCTTACTCTTTTCTCCTGGGGTGGTGGGGCCAGTGACACTGAGCATTTGGATTTGTTTCTGTTATGAAATGTCTCCTTTTCAGTCACTTACCTGTTGCCAGTATTTCAGTAATTCTTCTTTACCTCAGTGTTATTTAGAGTTGTCTTTCCACAGTGTCTCAGTGATCACACAGAGATGAAAATGAAGGAGGCTCTGATTTATCCTGGAACTTATTAATGAACAAAATAATTGCCTGTGTGTTCTTGTGGAGTCTTTAACTTACAAATTCAAATCTGTTACATGCTGGTCAAGCCTGAAGGGCAGGCAGCTCCTTTAAAATGAAAAGTTCAAGCAGCTTATTCTTGCCTTCTAAAGGAGAAAAATCTTAAGTCCTCCTTCTCTAGATTAGCTAAAGGCCTTTTGCCATCAGTTTGTATTGCTTTAGAGTTCATTCCTAACAACTCTTTGTCCTTGCAGTGTGTAGCTACCAACTGTCAGAAACCATTTCTGTAGCTTGTGAATTTAATCAATTCAGTGTGTCTGCTGAAAGTAATAAAACATCATTGAAACTCTGTTTTAAAAAAGTTAATGCACTAACTGCTTCCCATGTGACTGCAGACAGCTAAACTGTAAGAGATGGACTTTCTATTGTAAAGCCTTTTAAAAAAAAATTACACTGATATCCTTGGTTGCACTTTCACTTATGGATTAATAGACCTTTAAATTTGAAACCAGCTCATCACCTTGCATTAAATGAAACAAGGCTATTTGGGACAGTTTTTAACAAAGGGTCATGATAATCTTAAAGGTAGACAAATTTAGAAAATTTCAAAACTTATATTCATGGACAGCCCAAGGCCTCCCTCTGTAGGATTTCCTGTTCTGCCATCCTGTTCATGTCTTGGACAGCAAAGTTTTTGTTCAGATGTTCTGTGGCAGTTCTAGACTGTGTCTTCTGCTTTTTTTAAGCCTGTTTGTTCTGTAAACCTGAACCCTGAAGGGGTGTCTGAGCTGGTTGGGTGTTGTGTTTGCTTTTCTGTTGTTACGCTGATTCTTAGTTCCATTGCACAGCTCACATCATGATATATATAAGGAAATTTAGTCACTTAGAGAGGGGTCAGATCATTTGTTTGTGAGCTGGTAAATAGGAGAGGTTTTATCAACAGTATTAATGGTTCAAGCTGGAAGCGCCAGCAGAGGAAATCTGGTAAATGTTAAAGCAAGAGGAAATTTTTAATTACTTTCAGCTCATGCCAAAGCCAAAAGAGTGTCTCTCAAAGGAAAGGATTGTTAACAAGCCCTTGATTATGAATACCAGCAATGAAAAAAAAAATGGGTAAATTCTGGGAGAATGTACTCACCAAACAGCAAGAAAAGCTTGCAGGAATTGTGGGTGGTAGGTTTTTGCCAATTGGTTGAAAAACCTCTGCTCTGCAAGGATTTAGTTAGAGAGATGTGGAAATAAATCACTGAGGCCGAGTCCAGCAAAGTGTATTGACCTTCACACCAGTCCACACATTGCAAATAGCAACATCATCAGTGCAAAGGAAAAAGAATAGAGGCTAAAATACAAAGGGAATGCAAATGTAGGCAATGGAAAGCCATCCACTACAAAGTGTGAGTGGCAATCAATAACCTCTTAACGAGGTGAGGGAAAGAAAGAACTCCCCGTGGTGTGTTGTCAGAGGGCACAGGACCTCAGGCACTTTCAGAAAGTGAGAACAGTTGCAGAGTGGCAGAGATTTGCTAATACTAAGGCAGGGCATTCCAAACCCCTATGAGATGAATTTCTTAAAGAACAGAGAGAATAAGAAACATGAGAGACGGAATTTGGAAATTGCTGCCTGAAGCCCAGTGCCAAACTCAGAGTGCACATCCCACAGCCCAGTCTGCCTCCCAAAATGGAACTCAAGTGGAGATTCCTCCCAGACCAAAGGTGCCAGTACAGAAGTGTCTGGCTGACCATGAAGTGCCCCAGGCACTCATTATCTACCCCTGCGAAACACAGGGTATGGGCTTCCTTTCCTGAGAAAACAGAGGTCGTGTGCAATGCCCAAATTGCCAGTTGGCCTCCAAAATGGAATACAGACAAAGATTCCTCCCAAACCAAAGATGCCAGGACAGAAAAGCTTTCCTTCCTATGCTTTGCCCTGGGTTGTCCATCATCTGCACCTGAGACACCCAGGCTACAGAGTTTTTTCCTGGCTGAAAGGGCTGTTGTGCACTTTCAGGACTCCAGCAGCGCCCAGATTGCCTCCTAACATTCAGTGGAAACAAAGATTCCTCCCAGACTCAAAGTTCCAGGCAAGAGAGGCTTTTCTGCCCATGGAGTATCCTGCATGACTTATCATCTTCACCTGAGACACCCAGGCTGTGGGCTTTTTTCCCCCTAAGCATGGAGAGCTTGTATGACTTTCATTTTCAGTCTTCATTTTGTTCCACTCAAAGACCAAGAACTAAAGCAAAGCCTGTATGTTCTCCTCTGGTCCTCAGAAAAGCCTCTCACCTTCTCCGTAGCATCCTTCTTTCTTTTGGTGATCTCCCAAATCCATAGTGATCTCTACACCTTTGCTTCCATAAAAAATGCCCAGTAACTTCAGGAGAGAAGGAACAACCTCCTCTCCCTCACATCTCATTTTTCCTAAAGAAAAGTAACATTTTCCTGATAGAAAAAACAACAAAACCCAACCAACCAAATCACAAAACAAACATCTTAAAAACACCCACCCAAAGAAACCCAACCACACTCAAACCACAATTCCCCCACGAACCATGTTCATCACAGTGACACTTCCAGTTCAGCTTCCTCTCACTTGGAAACAGCAGCCAGCCACAGTTTCAAATATTCTGGGTTTTATGAAGTAGCTCATAGAGAATTCTATTTGATATATTCCAGTATGGATATGTTCTAATAAATGTTTAATGTGGTTTTAAATCTGGTCTGCTGATCCTGGATCAAAAGACCTCTCTCTGTTGGCCTTGATGTCAAGATGTTCCTAATAGCTGCATGTTTTATGACTTTTAACCAGAATCATGTTCTCTCAGACGCCACCCTGCACGGCTGGAGCACTGTCTGCTGGTTGTGGGCAACAAATATCCTTCAGAGGGAAAGGATTCAGCAGTTAACAGTGGAGAATGTCCAGAACCAGCCTTCCACCCAACATCTCCAGATAGGCACTTACACAGCAGCTGCTAACAAAAATGGGTTTGTTGTTAAAGGCCAAATTCTGCAGATTTTTTGTTTCCTAGTAAGAAAAAAAAGAAATATTTTTCATGCAATAGATAATGTTGATTTCATACCCTTTTGAGGGTTTTTATTGGTCCAAATAGGTTTTAGTGGCTGCTGTTTAAAGCTTAGCTGAGAAAATTTGGTTCAACAGTTAAATGACCTTTGACTTTGATGGTCACCAAGTTGCTGAGGGGACTGGAGCACCTTCCCTGTGGGGACAGGGTGGGAGAGTTGGGGCTGTTCAGGCTGGATAAGAGAAGGTTGTGTGGAGACCTCACAGCACCTTTCAGGGTCTGAAGGGGCTACAGGGAACCAGAGAGGGGCTGTTCATCACAAAATGGAGTGACAGGAAAAAGGGACAAAGGGAATGGTTTCACACTGACAGAGTAGGGTTAGATGGGTTATTGGAAAGAAATTGTTGGCTGTGAGGGTGGGGAGGCCCTGGCACAGGGTGCCCAGAGAAGCTGTGGCTGCCCCATCCCTGGAAGTGTCCAAGGCCAGATTGGAGCAACCTGGGATAGTGGGAGGTGTCCCTGCCCATGAAATGGGCTTTAGGATCCCTTCCAACTCAAACAACTCTGTGGTTCTATGATACCCCAGCCATGGCAGCAGCCAAAAGAAGAAAATCAAGCCACAAACATAACAATAGAGTTTCTGCTCAAATATCTTAATTCCCTTCTAAATTTATATAGTTTGAAAATGTCACTCATGTGACAAGTCACAACTTCTTACTCATGTTGATATTAAAATGCCTCATCTGTCTTGGTGGCAACTAATCGTTGTAATTATTTTATGCAAGGACTATTTAATCAACCAAATAACTAAGTTGGTACAGATGGGAACCTCTATGGATACCTATTAAATTTGCCTCAGAGGGCTACATCTTCAATCTTTAGTTGCCTTTGTGTCCTCAATAAGACCCTCTCTTTGTTGCTGCTGTTTCTGAAGTACAGCATGTTGCTGCCTATTTTAGATTGCTGACATTTCTGAGAACAGTTGGTTTGATATACATGTACTAACAAACTGACTTGGGGAAAGATTAATATTTCCTTGGCAAAGGTCAGTGGTGTGATAATGGCTTTTTGCTTCCTCAACACAACTTTTTAAGGAAGGTTACAGTAAATTAACCCAACTCCTGTCTGTCAATGCACACATGACCATGTGACATGTTTGCTCTTTGATAAACTGTTATAGCTCTGCCTGTATTGTACTAAGCTATAAAAGAATTAGAAGGAAAAAACTTCTCACATGGGCAGATTTAGAGTCTTTGATAACTTTTCCAAGGAATGATGAGCTTTGTTTAGAAGAAGAGTCCCAAATGTGCAGGTCAAGGTGGGTGTCTGTAGTTTATGACTAGAGCAGTGTAGAACATGAGGAAAGACTTGAGAGACTCGATGAAAATCTTTTTAATATTTACTTTTTTTTTAATTTTCTTTTTAAATATTTTGTGATTACTGTGTTTGCCAAATGCTCACACACTTTTACTATTTTTTTTTTCTCAGAAAAGGCCCTGATTCAACAAAACACTTCACTATCTTCTTCAAAAAAGGCTTCAGTGACCCTCAAAAGCAGCACACTGGCTTAGCCCAGCAGTCCTTCCATCCCAATATCCTCTCCCAAACAGTGCTGCTGAGAGGCATTTAGGAAAAACAACCCTCAGGAAGAACACCAAAGACACAGAAAGATGCATCCTGGCAAGGACTCTATTCATGTTATCCACCTACAGAGCACAGAAAGTTTTGCTTGACTGACAGCTTTTATGTCCTCCTCGTCCCCCACACTGCTCAGGAAGGGACAGAAAGGTGGAGAAATGCCTTCTGCCTCTATCACTCCAGGCAGTCCTTGAGGGTGACTTGAACAGCAGGGAAGGTGACCCTCCCCTTGCATTAGCAGGAAGTCTGCTGAGCCCAGCAGAACCATCCCCTTGGAGTGCCACTCATCCAGGAAATCGGGCAGAGCACCAGGACAGGTCACAGCACAAAAGCTTTGGCTGTTATTGAGGCCTAAGCAAAAGCAAAGGATGAAATAGCAGCAGCCCTCATTTCACACATGGGTGGGAGCTCACATGACATCAGTGTTCAAAATCACATTAACATTCAAAAACCACAGAGGTGTGCTTTGTCCTTTTCTCCAGCCTGCTCCTTGTCTTTTTCCTAAAATCCAAGAGACCTTCATCTCATCCTGTGGATTTCAAGACGTCAAAAGCAAAAATCTAGAAAATAAAACAGACCTGGCTGAATGTGAGAAGAAGAAACCACATTTCTCCCACCAATGTCTTAAAATTTTCATCGTCTGTGGGTTTGGAAAACAAGAGCTGAATGACTAAAAACTCAATATTTCAATTTTTCTAAGCATGTTCACATTTCAAAATTTGCTTTTGATTAGCTATAAAAACGCCCATCTTTAGGAAACTTCTGAAATGGCAAAATCAAAAATGAGAAGATGTAATTTTTAATCTGGACAAAAACTCCCTTTGAAAACTCCCAGCTGACTGCACTTTCACTGAGATGTATCTGTTATTTATATTTGTGCTGCTCTTACCTTGTCAAGGAGGTCGACACAAAGGATGCAACACATCAGCCAGAAAATCCTGAGACACAGATCATTAGTGCAGCCCCAGAGCAAAGTTTGCTGACACCACTCTAACCAGGACCTCATCAATCCAGCTGGAAAATCAAAGGCTACTAAAAGCAGACGGTCTTCTAATTAGTACAGAGTGCTAATCCCTTCTTCTTGAGTGTTAAAACTGCCTCACTGCTAGAAAATCTGATCTAGGAAGTGAAACAGAAGGAAAATCTTTACAAGGAAACTTAAGATGAATGAATTAAAAAGACAAAATTAAATCAATATTGATATTGATTCTAATCAAGTGATTTGCTCTATAAAAGCATCAAGACATAAGTAAATGTTTATATATTTATAGATATCAAAAAGGCACCTTACAAAGGAAAAATATTTCTGTTGCTATCTGCTATATTAATTTAATTGCAATTTATGCCAAATCTCCCCAAGAAAATATTTTCTCTCTTCTTTCTTGTACTTTGATTTATTTTAAAATTGAATACAAGGTTTTCTGCAATCTTTTCTCATCTTCTTAAGATCAGTGGAATGTAGATTATCAGGTAATACTATAAATTGACAAACTAATCAATTTGAAGCTTGTGTGCAATCATATTCTGTTAGTTTTAGTATAAATGCTTCAGACTATTCCTGAAAAATGCTCCCTCTAGAACTCCAATCTTTCCCCCTGTCTATAGGTCTGGTGATTTCCAGAAAAACATCACAGTCTCTGCTCTGATCCTTTCTTGTGATGAAAGCTGAGACCCCAGGATTAAATTATCTCTGATTTCAGAGATAATTTTTCAGTGTATGCATCACTCTTTTTACTTCTGTTCCTATTTTTACTAGATGATGAGACCCATCATGTACAGAGAGCAGAATTCTGCTCCTCTATAATCACACAATTCTTGCCATTTCAGTTTCTTCACCCTTCTGACTCACAGCCACTACCCAGAGGAACTACTGCCAAAAAAATGACATGTATTTTCTTATCAAATTTTTAGGGTCTCTTGCAGGGTCTCTCTCCTAAACAAAGATCCTGACTGTCCACCACAAAATTGCCAACTTTGCTACTTATTATGGAACAAACATCATTTATTGACACAGTCTTGTGGAAACCTCAGGAAAGAAGAGAAGAAAGATGATTCTGGACATTTCCTCAGCTCCTAATCAGGACTAACAAAGGCTGTTGTGTTTTGGTGTTTGGTTCTATTACCAACATCATGCTGTGAATGATTCATGATGAAGGATCTAATTTAGTGGAAAAAATAGTAATAAAACTCTCTCACAAATATTTACACAGCAGAACCCTCCAGGTATAAACCCAAAGGGTGTTTTGCCAATCTGGATTGCTTTGGTTTATTTTAATGAAGTGGACATTCCTTGGTCCCTTATGAGTCATGCAATTATCCAGTGTTCATAATACTTGGATTACTTCCCACAGTTTATTATTCTACACCTTTGCTACACCAGGGAGGGAAGCACTTACAACAGGTGAGACATTTCTATCCCAACTGTTCCAGCTGAGATCTGGTATGTGAGACAACCAGCATATGAACAGCATTTTCTATTGGGAGAGAAAAGTTTTGGCTCAAAATCTTTGACAGAAGAAAAATTTGAAAAGCAGGACAGGAGCATATTAGGTTGGGTTGAGAACAGAGGACTG